>BFEA01001072.1:74458-93366 GCA_003427395.1 Chara braunii
GCTCTCGCACCCACACGCAGTGCACAGCTCTTGCGCTGGCCGTATCCCGACCTGGCATGACCGTTGACTCCGACTCGTGTTCTGCACGCGCCCGTGATGGCGGCCGAGTACACCTTGCACACATCCCCCTCGATCCAACTCGCTGCCTCCCTCTGCACCGAATCGGGCGGTCATTGTGGGCTGGGTACACCTAGCATGCTGCGAGAGACTGCCCCCCCGTCTGAATGAATCCCCCGCTCCCCACCGGCCTCTGCTATATCCCCATTCCTGCGCCAGCCTCAACCCTCAAGTCCCAACCCTGAGAACGGAGAGGTACCGGTCCTTCGTCCGAACAGGTGTCGTAGCCACAGGCCCTTCGGCCGGTACCGAGGCCTGGCCTGTAGATGTCACCCATAGCAGAGCCCATAACCCTTGTCGTAGGGTCTCTCGAATACCAGCGCCAATTTTTCCGGTCCAACCCGTAGCCCGAACCCTTACCAGATGGTCCGCATCGGTCAAGTGACAGCCCAATCGAGATTGCATCCACGTTACACAAAATCAGATCAGAAATCACCTCGCCGCGATCAAGGTTTTGTGGATCTTAATCCGGGTCCAGATAATAACATTGAGTGGGACAAAACCGGCCGCAGCGCTGTTCCCGGAATTAATCACATCAATAGGTACCCTAGTTGGACCGTCTTACCGAGCGTACCAGAATGGCTGGTTCAGATCAACACCGTGCTCTGTTTTGTCGGACCGATCTCCAGACTTATCGTGGTAGTCCCTGCAATAACCATACCATCAAGGAGTATCACAGGCGCCGTTTCAGGAAGAAATCCGCAGCAGTGAAACCGAACTTTTACTGAGGCTGAATACCATAGAAAGCGGAATTACTGCGGTAGTACTCACTTTGATCCAGGCCTGAAAGTAGGTACCAGCCATCAATTCCATGTACAAGCCATATCATTATCAATCCTCCAAACAATGTCATGGCGTGTACCACCGTTACCGAACCAATGTCGAGCCTGAAAGTGCCAATGTCAGGGTAATACTAAGCCTGAAAAAAGTCGAAGCCGAACTAATACCGATCCTACAAATGATGCCGTGACGTGTACCACACCGATGTTGAACCAACTCGAGCCAGTACCAAACCTGAAAACATGTACCAAGTTGTCGTACCATATCGAGGCCGAGCCTGCGCAGCCTCGCTGTGATCTTACCGAACCTATCCCAGTCGCGTAAGCGAGTACCCGTCAGCAGTTCCATATGCATGCCAGATCAATACCGAACCTGAAAAATAAAGTGGCGAGTACCACCCCGATGCCAAAGTGATACCGAACCTGAAAATGTCGACGTCGAACCCGTGCTGCCCCGTGGCGATAGACCCCTGCGGCACAATTAAGTAACATATAGGTAACACCCCACGTCCGTCCATCCCGCACTCATAGTATACAGGTTACGGTAAGGTCAGAAATCAGGGAAATCAGGCAGGACATGTGTGCAAATCCCGATCATCGCAAAATAGTGGAAATTGTCAGAATTAGCGTAAATGAATAATTGGGGGGTAATTCCGATCGCGGATAAATGGAGTAAAATTACGGCGATCTCCCGATAATCATAGCTTCTTTCTTCCTTCTTATCATCTTATTTCTTTCTCTTATTTCTTAATTCGATTATCAAAAATAATAAAAATAAGAGCAATTCCTATTGAAAATTAATTCCGACGAAACCGAATTAAATAACGAAAAATCTTGTTTTTTTTTTTTTTTTGGATTACTTTTGATTATTTTTCACGTTTTTAATTTTCATGGTCAAATCTTTTCTTGTGTTTTTAATTCTCTTCTTCCCATTTTTAATTTAATATTAAATTTAATTAAATGTGGGGCCCCCTTCCTGGCGTCCGTTGGGCACCGTAAAAAGGCCTGGCCAAAGCCCACCCTCAATACACCGTCCCGCGGCCAGTCGTTTCGAGAACAGGCCTAGAGCGGGTTGAAAAGAGGTTGACTATAGGGTAGCCGTCAGGGCGACGAAGCGGTAGCCCCTCTCGTCAATTTTGAGGGCTAGTCTTGATGGTTGACACATCCGAAATTAGGGGTGACCTGACTACCCCTAATTTCTCTCAGCCGGTCGGACAAGACTCCCGGCGAATTTCTTCTGAGACAATTTTTCTATAGGTCAATCTCCTGGTATTAGGGCGATCGACTGTCTTCCGGTCGCCCGACAACGGTACAAAATTCCTTTCGGCGTCACAACATATCGCCCTTTTCCGACTCACGTTTTCCTAACTATGGTACATTCTCCCCTTCGGTCCTGTGACACATGTCCCTCTCTAACTATGGTACAATCACCCTTCCCAGGACTAAGACTCTTGGCGCCTCATCCTATGACCGTCTCCGTCTCCTTTTCCTCTTCTCGAGCCTCTCTCTCCTCCGTTTCCTCTTTTTTCTCTCTCGTTTGATTCTCAAGGCTTTCCTTGAGGCACTCCTTCTCTCTCTTAGCCTGCGCTTCCCCAACCGGTCGGCGTCCTCTTCATCTTCTCTTGGTCTTTTCTTCTTCCTAGGGGTCCTTGGTAGGGAAGGCTTCCGAACCTTATACCCCTTCCTCGGTGGGCGAGGCGAGGCCCCTTGTTTGGAGGTCTCCCCTTTTTCATGCGTGATGGTCAATTCCGCGCCGAGCGCTTCTTTCCCTTTTCGTTTTGGCTCTTCCCCAAGGGTCCCTCTCGATCGGAAGATTTTGAGACGAGCCCCTGCGATATGGTCCCATAGCCGACTCCCATCCAACTTTGCGAGCATATAAGCCCCCCCGTCCAATCTCTTTAGGACCTTATACGGCCCCATTCATCGGTTCGCCAATTTTCGGCTCCAGTTCTTTTCTACTGACGAATCGTACATCAGTACTAGGTCGCCAATCCCTATCGGCGCCTTCCGGACCCGCAGATTTTTGTCCCACCTATCTTTCCCTTTCACCCTTTCTTTCTCGATGTTCTCACTGGCCGTGGCTACCTCGGCATCCAAGTTGTCGGCTATTTGTTGTATCCGTGCTTCCAATAGCTCACCCCTAGACATGTTGGTTTTCCATGAGACACTTGTCCAAATGTCAATGTGGAACTCGATGGGTAGGGGACAATGCCTACCGAACCACAGGGTGTAAGGAGGGTACCCAGTACTCAATTTGACCGTGATGTTGTTTGCCCAAACTGCGTACCGTAAATATTTAGGCCATTGTTCCGCGCGACCCTTGCACCATTTTGCCAGGGCGTCCACAAGTGTCTGGTGCCCCCTCTCTACCGGCGCATTGCTTTGGGGGTGATAAGCGGTTGTATAGGCCGCCCCGATCCCTGCCTTTTCCAATAACATCTTGACCTTCTGGCTCAAGAATTCCGCCCCCCTATCCATGAGTATCCTCCCGACACACCCGTACCACGCGATGTACTTAAGGAGAAAATCACTTACCTCCTCCGCCGTCTTCTTCTTGATGACTTTCGCTTCTACGAATCCGGTGAGGTCATCCCTGGCGTTGATTATATATCGAAGCCCGCCAACCCCTTTTGGCATAGTTACTAAGTCTATATAGACCTTCTCGCCTGGAACCGAGGGGAGTGAAGCAACCAAGGGTTCCTTATATCGAACTGTTGCTCTCTTCTGGCAAGCCTCACATGTGGAACAGTACTTTTCTACCTCCTTGTATTGCCCGCCCCACCAGTAAAGCCTGCAAACCTTATCGAAAGTGCCCTTCGCCCCCCTATGACCCCCAACGACCCCATCATGTAACTCCTCTATGACCGCCCTTCTCTCCTCCGGATCGCATAGCACCCTCATGGGTATCGCGAACTTGGTGGGTCTTTTCAAGAGGTGGCCTCCCCGCAGGCAATATTCCAGTGCCTCTTGCTGGATCCTTTCAGTCCCTGTTTCCCTACCGGCCAAGTACAATCCTCTGTCTCGGTACTTCCCGTCGTAGAGATTCGCGAGAAAAGTCCTTGGGCTTCCTTCTTCCCCTCGGCTGCTCCTCGCTACTTGCAACCTATTAGCGGCAACTTTCATTATCTCCTCTTCGGCCATTGTCTCTTCTTCCTTCTTAAGCCTAGGCAGGTCCTCCTCTCGAATGGGAAGCCGGGACAATCCATCGGCAACCTGGCTCTTGGCCCCCGATATCCTTTCGACCTTATAGTCGTAAAGCCTGATATGGATCATCCAGCGGGCGATGGTCGGATCTGTCAGTGATAAATCCTTTTGGAGGACTGCGGCCACTGTTGTCAGGTCATCGTCCGTACAGATAGTGACGGAAGGCTTTTAGGCAATGTAGTACCCCCAACACTTCCTTCTTGAATTGGCTATAATTTCTCTCTGCGGGATTCAAGGTCCGACTCTCGAATCGCAACGGTCTCTCTCTCCCTTCCCCGTCCTTTTGCGACAGGAGGCCCCCCACTGAGTGAGGTCCAGCGTCCGTGGATACTATAAACGGGCGACTCTCTTCATCTTCGAAAAACGGGACTCCTAGGACCTATCCACCTTCGCGGAACTCCCCCTTCAAGGCTTCCATGACCTCGGTTTGTTTTTCTCCCCAAACCCATCCTTCCAATTTCCTGAGGAGTCTTCTCAGGGGTTCCGCTTTCTCTCCATAGGCTTTTATGAAGATTCTCCAGTAATCCACAACCCCTAGAAACTGTCGGACCTCCATTATGGATTTGAGCGGCGAAGGCCAGGTCATCAACTTTACTAATTTCTCGGGATCGGGTCTTCGCCCCTCCTTATTGCAAATGAAGCCTAATATCTTGATGGAGGATACAGCCCAACGACTCTTAGTCCCACTTACCGTGAGGTTGGCATCGTCTAATTTCTCAGGGACGTCTCTGACATCTTTCATGTGGTCGGCCACAAACTTTCTGACCCCCGGGAAAACCTCGGTCTCATCCCGCTCGACCGGCCCTTTTATCGGGAAGTCATCCAGGAAGACCTCTACCTTCTCTGCTACGAACTCTTTAAGGACCGCGATCATGGCTCTTTGGAACACTGCTACCCCATTTGTCCAACCCATCGGAACCACCATCATTTGGACCAGTCCTAAGGGTGTATGCATGGCGTTCATGTGCCTGTCCCGGTAATCTAAGGGAATTTCGTCATACCCTGAGAAGAGGTCGCAGTTAGAGTATATTGAGCGACCTGCCAATCCCTCTGCTAGCAAGACGGCCTCACGTATAGACCCCACGTCTCTTATGGTGACCGCATTGGCCCTCTGGAGGTTTTGGATCCATCTTAGTTTGTTGCTACCCCCCTTCCTTAGAAAGAACCACTTATGGGAGTAGGCACTCTCGCAAGGTTCCGCGACGAATGTCCTGATTTTTTCCTTGAGGAAGGCTACTATCTCTTCTTTCTCCTTTTGGGTGTACTTCCACTGAGGCCTATCCTTCCAAGGCACGTGCGGGATTGTGTGGATCCGGGCAGGCTTAGCATACCTTGGGTCGATTCTTCCCCTCTCCGAGTCATCAAAGGCAATGGCCTTATCACAGCCCCTTAAGGTCATTGCTATGAACCCTGTTTCCTCCTCCGTGAGATTTCCATCTCCTATATCCATTTTTGCCAGTCTATCGGTCGTTATTCTCTGCCCTTCCATCTCTTTCCTCTTCCGGATGATATCGGCTATCTCCTCTTCCGATATTGTAACTTCCCCCGCTCTATCCGGCTGACCGCGACGGGTTTTACTTTCTCCGTCACGGTTTTGTGCTTCTTAACTCCGTCGGCTAGGGGGATCCCTCCAAAAAAACAAACTTACATACCCACCGAACTCCTCCTCCTCGTTCTCCTTCTCGTACCCCATACCGGTAATCACAATCCTATCCCCCACGTCCTCGATCTCCAGTTGGTCCCCCTTGGGTCCCCTATCCGTCAGGGGCACTTCCTCCAGACGGACTCGGCACACCCTCGACTAACCCCCCTTACGCCTAGTAAGGCTGGTCCGGTTACGTTCATCTTGCGCGTCAACGGTTCTTAGGACCACTCGGATCCCATCAGGACTTTGGATCGAGAGGGTTTGACTCCCATCCGACAAATCAACTGTGGTTACGTATACTGCGCTCAGCCAGGTCGTCACGATGATCAATTCGGAGGAGCATTCTTTCACCGAAAATATCGGAACCGTGACCTCTACACCAGCGACCTCAATCACGGGGCTATGACACACCCCTTCGGCCGGCTGCAGCTTGTTATCGACCACTACCATCGACATTGCCACCCCTCGATCTATCTCCAAACCTAGTTCCCGAGCGATAGAGTCCCTACAAACCGTAGACTCGGACCCGTTGTGTACTAGAGCCCTCATCGTTTCCCGCTTACCACTGCCTGGAGGTGGCCGCTACCTAACACATAGAATTTCTTGGCCTCTTCTCTCGAGAAGAAGTTGGCAGGTAATTCCTCCAGAGCAATGCGGGAGGCCTGTGCTTCTTCTTTGGCTGACCCTTCCACCGGTACCGTGGGTCCCCCAACGATCGGGACTCTAACCTTCCTAGTAATGCTTAGGAGTTCCTCCCTGGCACTTTTGCTCGTGGCTAGATATTATAAAAGGGTGCACTGCATGGGCTGCATCAGAGTCCTCCTAAGAGGTGCTACCGTGTCTATCTCATCCAGAGTGTACTTCATTTCAAACTTTTTGGGGCCCCTTTTCTTGGACGATTTTGGCGACGTGGCCTCCTCCTTTTTTTCCTCCACCGTTTTCGCATCGGTCATAGGCTGGTCATTGTCGCCACTTTTCACTTCTGTACTTTCCGTCACGCTTGCTTGGTTCTCGGATGTCTCTGCCCCGACCTGCGTCCTCACCCTTAGGCAGGGCCCCTCTTCCTCGGGTTGGGCATCTATGAACTTGATGCTTGACACTTGGGGTTCCCTAATGGACGACCCTCCCGGCGACTCCATCATTTGGATGTGAGTAGTGTTGGAGGAGCTTCCGACTTCCGGTTTCTTTCCTAGTCTAGCCTCCTGAAGAGCCACCCTTTTGTCCACGTTCACCTTCATCGAGGGGTAAAAGGAGACCGCTTCTCCGCTATCTCCCCACACAACCCACTTGTTCTCATTCAGCTTGACCACCCCCAATCTTCAAGCCTCCGTGAGATAAGGGCAGTCCCTCTTGATGTGATTTTCTTCATTGCAGTAGACACACCCACTTCGAGCTTGGGGATTGTTGGGGCGCGGTCCCCCTTGTGTGGCCGCCGCTATAGGCGCCGGCGGAACTGGTGGCGGTGGTGCCGGAGGTGGTGGTGCCCTAACCTCCAGTCGTGGTCCTGGGGCTCTTCCTTGAGGGGCATCTCCCCACCTTCCATCCCTAGCATCTTTCCAATGGGAACTCCCCCAATCGGAACCACGACTCCCCCCTATCTCCCGGTCGTTCCTCCAACCTCCTTAGCCACTCGACTCGTTCCTCCACCCGGTAGGCCGTTCTCCCCACCGGGGAACAGGAGGACCAGGTGGAGGTCTATCGCTCCCTCTTGGACCATCGTTCCGTGTCCCTCGCATGTTGCGGAGAGCCATGTCCAATGTCTCTTTCATGTATTCCCTTACATCTACCCCTCCCCCTGTGAAAACCACTTCGGCAACTTTCTTGAAATTTGCAGAGTCCCGCGGGGCCTTCTCAAGGACCTCCTTCCTCTTTTCTTCGGGCAGATGCAGCATGAACATCATGCACCTGTCTACTTCGGACAGCATGCCCCTATCCACTAGGGCTTGGGACAGACGCTTGAACCTACGGATAAAGGCTACCAAGCTCTCCCTTTCCCCCCTCGTAATACGTCTGAAGCCCTCCTCGGTCAGGATCAGGTCATCACAGGCGAAAGTCTGCAATAGGTTTGCCCTGAAGGTCCTCCACCGTCCGTCTGAAGGGTAGATAGCTCGGATCGCGGTGTCTAACTCGGGGTCCGAGTGCTGGATGAAATAATCAATCCACTCCCTCTCGGAGAATCTCTTGCGGTAAGCGTAGCTTTCCCATTTCTCCACGAACCCTGTCACATCTCGTCCATAAAAAAAAAGCGCCTCCAGACCCAGGTTGACGTCATAATAGGGCACCCGCCGGTCGTCATATCAGCGAAAATAGGGACCTTCTATCGGTCCATCGATTGCCGGATCGTATGGCTTGTACCACGAGGGATCGGGCTCCTCTAAGCAGCCTCGAGGTCTTGACGGTTCCCAGGGGTCCTCCCCGTAGCAGCCCCACTCATCCGGGCAATCCGCTTCCCACCGAGCGTGGTCCTGCACTCTAAAGCCTCTCCGGGCCTCCATCCCTTGACTTCTGCCCGTTATCTCTCCAGGCGCCCATGCAGCATCCGCTTCTCTCACGGCCCATCTATGTGGCCTGCTACCAGCCTCTGCCGGCCTTTCGTCTCTAAGACCCCTTCTACTTGGTCCCCCTTCCTCTTCTCTCCGGAGCGGTCGGTACCCCCCCCTATCTCTTGGTAATTCCAGGGCTTTTCCCATTCTTGCGTCCAGTAAATCCCCCCACCGGGGTTCTATAGGAAAGCCCCTTAAGCTCTCGATCACCCCTTCCTGCGCAAGCATTCGCATTTCTGTGTCAGTTCTCGGTCCCACTAAGGTCTGTCTTTCGCTATTGACGGCCTCCAGAATCCTCTCGACACATCTCCGCGGCCGGCCGCCGACCTCGGCTGACCTTCCCTCTCTCTCTCCGGTCCAGACACTCCTCCTCTTCTCCCCTAAGTGGTTGATACCCCCGTCTATCTCCAAAAAAATCCCGTGCTTCTTCTAACCTTGCTTCCGCATTCATTAGGTTAGCCCACCGGGACTCCATCGGGACGCCTCTCGCGGCTTTTGCTACCCCTTCGTTTACCGGCACCCGCGGCCGCACATCCTTGTGCATTCGTACTTCCGTGTCAGCCCTTTGCTCTTCCGAGGCTTACCTTTCTCCTGGAGCCATTTCCGAATCCCCCTCGGCCCTATTTAGCGCCTCTGCCCCCTCTGTCATTTCTTCCACTACCCTACTTAGACTGACCCGCATTTCGGGGCTCTTCTCTATCCCCCTTCTTTCTGTGATTTCTGGCGGACTAGGGAGACCGGCCCCCACTTCACTCTCCATGCACCCTTATTGGCAATTTCTAGTTGCTTTCTTCACTATCTTCCGCGTCGCTGCCCGACTCGCCCCCTTCACTACTGTCCCTGTCACCTCCCGAGTTCTCCTTCCTCTCCGATCCCCCCTTCTCCTCACTAGAACCCTCGTCAGCACCTTCTCCCTCCAACTCCTCACTGGTCACCGTCCACCAAGAATCCCTCAACGTTTTCTCCTCGCTAGCGGCCAAAGCAAGATTCGCTATCTGAAGGTCCGATAAACCCCTAATCCCTTCTTGCGCACACCTTCTAATCAGATCCCTGTCCACATCACCCGCCTGCCTGGAGAACAGGGGCTTGATGAATTCCCCAACGCGGGCCCACCACTCGAAATCGGTGTCTTCTCTCGATTCCCAGCACCGGGTGAATAGCTCGTGGCCTCGGTCTTCTCCCAGAGGGAATTTTTCTATCACTTGACCCCTCAATCGGACTTTCCTCATGGCCTCGTCGTCAGCATAGAGTAGCCGATAGGCCCAGGTAGGGATGTGCCAAGTCCTTCCGTTGGCTGCCCTCGGAACTTCCTCCCTCCCTCGGTATTCCAGCTTATCAATCATGGGGTCCCCAGTGCGAACTCTCCTCAATCTCTGCACTCGTTCCAGGGCTCTTTCGGAGATGCCTAAAGGATCTTTCCCTTCAGCTAATTCAGTTGCAAAGATTAGCCGGGCGTCCGGGGACAAAAAGATCTCTGCCTTTCTCGTGCAGCGGTTCCCCTCGGACGCTACCGAGAATCTGACCACCGGCTCTTGCTCGTAAGTTTCGAAGAACTCGGTAGTCACCTCTCCATCTCCTCTAATTCTCGGGAGAGTTACTCCATATCTTCCTCCCCACGATAGAGCCCTATCAAGGGTGCCGTAAGGGTCCCCCCTCTCGCATCTAATCATATGAGCCTCACCTTACGCCTGCCAACCTTGTGGCGCCTCGAGCAACGAGTCCTCGCACTCGACGCGTCCGGACTCTTCGTCCCTTCGCAAAGTTTGGCGCAGAGCCTCCTCGTACTCTCCCGTTCTATCCCAAAATCAGGTCTCCACAAGGTGTGTCCTAAACATTAGTGGTGTTCCTAAGCACCTCGAGTCCTCCTCGAATTTTCTCTCTACCTCCAACAAAGGCTCCCTCCAAGTCCTCGAGAATCTCACGCCACTTGTGTCCCTAATGTGGACCGAGAAGGTAGCTAGCGTGGTCCAGTTTCTTCTCTTCCACAAAGCTAGTCGTCGGACCTCCACTAGAAACTCCGTCTCGGCACGGACTACCCGGTCCTCCCCCAATTCCGGGTTAAGCTCCGCACCCCCTTCGACCCTAACCTCGCTTTCGTCCTCGTAGGTCTCTAACGCCCAACGAATCCTATTAGAGACGAACGTGGCTCTCATCCCTTCACCGCGAGAGAAGATCTATCGTGACTTCGTTGAGGATAGCGACTGTGGTCGCCTCAAGTAGCTTGATCCTGGCTAAGGACCCTGGCCTAGCCCTCCTTTCTTCTTCCCAGCATAGAGCAAGGATCCGGTGAACTTCTTCCCTCACTATTTCCAACCCTACTAGCTCCTCAAGGTCTGGCTCGGTCATCCCTTAACTTTCGTCGACGACACGCAATCGCTACCCGAATCAAATCAGAGGGGTCCAGCCCCGCTAGCTCTCCCTCGCAGATCTCACCTAGGTACCTCCACGATATCTTAGATTCCCTCGCGTGGCGACCCCATCCTTCAAATGCGTAACTCAGGTCCTCCAGAGTCGCCCAATCGTCTCTATAGGGATCTCGAAAACACCAAGTTAACAAGGTGTGTAGGTCTGATCCCGTGAACCTGAACTGGCTTAGGATGGAGACCCTCCGTCCTACCGCCTTCTTAACAGCCTCGGAGGGGTAAACCCGCTTAAATATGAAACAGGGGGACCTCCACCGGCTCGCTGGAGATGAACCGCAGTATTTCTTCCCAACCTCCGTAGGTCAATATATATTCCTCGTTGCACCCTTCGTGAGGGCTCAACTCCTCTACTAATTCCCCTAGCCGGCCTCTCACGGCTTGAGCGTCCCAGAGAGGGTCCTGTCCAAGGCGCAAGCTACGCGCTATTTCAACAAAACCCTCCTTCGAAAGGAATATTCAGGCTTCCTTAACTACGACCTCCCGTTGGCGACTCACCGCAAATCGTATGAAAGCCTTACCACGCCGGATCTCCCCCTCCTCTCGCAGGAGAGTCCTTGTCGGTTCAGTCAATCGGGCCTTAGGCAGAGTGACACGGATAGCCTCCCCGGTATCCTCTACGGGCTCTATAGTCGCCCAGAGAGTTATCGGAATCCTCCTTATCATTGGCCCTCGAAACCCCTCCGGTTAGCCACCTGCTCTTCTCCGAAGAGTCGAGCGTATGGAACGTCCGCGATGAGGGATCGGAGCCCCTCAAACTCCCTCAATCTTCCGAATATGGCGGATAGCTCACTCCTTGGGGGGATTCCCGCGTCCACGCACCAAGTATAAAGCCAAAACGACCCTCTAGCCCGCACCCCGGATTCGCGAGCTGCTCTTAGCATTGTTACTACCTTCTCCTCCGGGTCCCTTAGAAACGAACTGGCCACGAACTGGGGCAGGTTAGCATGAAGGACCCCGGAAGCGCGAGGGACCTCTCCAGGCTCGGCGAAGAAAACTAGTGACCATGACTCGAAAGTCCCTTCCTCGTAGTCAGTTAACACCAGGTTGTTCGCCAACAGCCTTGCGGACTCTCGGTATTCAAAGTGCGTAAGCTGCCCGGTCACCAAACCTCTCCAAACTTCGGTCCACCTCTCTTCGTCGAAGAAAATGGTTGTCCGGATCTCTAGGAAGCGACCGAGGTCTGGTGGTCCTTTTTCCACACCCTCCTTCCAAGTGAGTCTTCGCGCTCGGACCCACACGTAGGCCCCTTCTCTGATTAATCCCCCCTTCTCAACGCTCATCCAATAAGGAGTCACTTGAGGGTCTCCCGGAATCAAAACCTTCCTGGGGTCACCGGCCTCTATCGATTCCACCACCCCGTCTTCACTGAGAACGAACTTCACCATTGGCTTTCGTTGCCCTTAAAACCCACCTGTGATAATCTCCCGGAGATTGTGTGTAGGTCTTCTCTAGAGAACCCAGTCTTCAGAAAATACCCCTGAGTTTCCTGCGCGGCGGGATACCTTGATCGATGCAGTGCGTATAGAGTATCCACAGGACCCAGAAGGTAAGACCCAAACTCCTACCCCTTTCTAGAAGACACACTATCTTTCCCTCGTTTGTCCTAGGGAACAGGTGAGACGGCACCCTCAGAGTTAAGGGGTAACTCGACCTTGGAAGCTCTCCCTTCTCCGCGAACCTCTCATTTTCAACGGGTACGAATGCAAATCGCTCTTTAACCCTACTTATCCATTCTCCTCTTACTTCTCTTGCTTCTTGCAACAATTTTTCCAGCCCACCCCCTTGTCCCAGAACTAGGGGTACAATAAGCTTCGCCCAGGCTTCCGATGCTACGAAAATAGCCGCGGTCACTTCAAGGCTCCGTCCAACACCTTGGCCCTCTACTTCTTTGGACTCCACCCACACAAATTCCCCACTGACCGTGGACCGGCCCTCTTCTACCCTTTCCCAATCAGGGGCTTCCTCGTTGCTAGGGATCAGCCTAAGGGCCTCACGGTCTTCTAATGGGGACTCTAAGAAGCATCCCCGCTTTTTATCGCGGAACACCATTCATCTAGAAGACCCTTTGTGGCACCCCGAAGACCCTTTGGTTGCCGTAGTCTCTTCCTCCCTCGTGGTCCCGGGTGGACTCACTAAAGATTCCGACACGAATCCTACAAGCCTTGATCCCGTACGACACCGGGTTATCCACGCAATAGGTGTAGTACCAATGGAGTGACCTAACGGAGTGCTGCCACCTCTTTTCCTGCACTATGGACCGCACGAGCCTGTCGTACTGCTCCTCCTTCCCGCTCACCCTTCGAAAAACAAATGACGGGAATATGGCCCTAACGCACCCTGAGGCGCAGGGGTACTCTTCGTCTCGTGCGCAGGTCACCCTCAACTCGACGGGTGGGCTATGCCTAAGGGACTCAGCCTCAAAGATCTGCCTCAAAATTGGACCTGCCCGTGTCTCCCAATGATCCGCACGGTACCACCATAGGACCAAATGTATGACGTATTCGACCCAGGCTTCCTTACTTAAGCAGACAGTTCCTTCCGCACGGATCACCGTTCGCCTGGGTCTCTTCCCGTTCTGGGGCCTGTTCCGGGACCACCTGTCCCCCTCCCAAGTTCCTACCATGAAACGAGCCCAAAGAAAAACCCCTCGTTCTAGCTCTAACCCTCTCTCGCGACCAGTTAGATACCTCTCTGTGCGGTGGTCTAAGGGGACGCTGAAGCACTCTCGGTCTTTGCTTAAATCCGCCTTCTCTATCCGAACCCCTTCTTCCTCAGTACCCTCTACGATCCTAACCATCCCCTAGGACTATCTCCTCTATGATTTGAATTAGCGCTCTCCACTCGTCCGTCCCGTCCAGGAAGGCGTCCGGAATAGTGGGGACCGGCCTACCCCCTTGCGGATACGCCCTACACCCCAACGAGTAGAAATAGTTAATTCCGTAAGCCCCTAGCAGCTGCCTCTCAAGCTGAGCGTGACCGATCACCTCCTCCCAACTATCCAAATACCCTGCCGCCCTATCGACCCCTTCTTCCACGTACAAGGCTATGTCGAAGTGTCCGGTCCACCAGTAGAAGGTATAACACCACACATCTACTCTGCCTATATCACTTACACTAATCCCCGCGGGTTCAAACTCCAAAGGCCTCAAACTCATGGATCCGTCGCTCTCACCATACGCTTCATTATCCCCACTAGCACTTTCCATCCATCTGATCCATCAAGATAAGCGTTCGGAATCACCGGCGCTAGGCGACCACCTCTCGGGTAGGTTCGATATCCTAGAGAATAGAAATATTTGTACCCGTAATCCCTCAGTTTCCCCCGCGAACAGCGGGAGTCGCCTATCGCTTTTTCCCAGCCACGAAGGAAGTCCTCTCCCTGATCTTGTCCCTCCTCCACATAGACACCTACATCAGAGTCCCCCGTCCATAGCTTAAAGGAGTAACACCACACGTCAACACTTCTGTGAGTACACACGCTAATCCATTATGGAACAGCTTCTAGGCTCATACAGTATAATCAAAGGAAAATCCCCTAAGTTCCTACTTCGTTTTGGCCACTCGAGAGACCACCTTTATCCCGCGAGGAAGAGAAGCCTCTGAACTCAGAAGGATCAAATGGACCAGAGAAGGAACGCCGTCTCACTCGGCTACCTTCCTGTCCTCCCCCGCTGAGAGACTCCTCCCCACCCCTGGCCTAGAGACTAGCCGCGGACACAGGTTATCCCCGAGGAAGGGTGGCAACCCCCTCCCCGGAGTCGGACCGAAGTCACACACCCGCGCCCTATGTCCCCCACTGAACCGACCTCTAGTCCTAATTAGCCTATCCGGTACCACGCCTTTACTCGGCCCACCTCAAGCGTGGAATTACGCGGATCCCAGGACAAGATCCAACTATGTATCGGAAATCGCTAGCCTATCTATTCCCTCCCCATTCTTCTCATCGTGAACTCTTCGCACTTCGTTCCCTTCTTCCTTTTCCGCCTCCCGCTGCCTCTTTTCTCTCTTAGAATGACTGGAAGATCGGGAAATTTTGAAAAAAAAAGGGTGGGAAGAGCGGAGCTTTAAGAATAGGCTCTCAGGCGGGGGTTGATAAGTATACGTACCTTGGGTCTTCAATACTCGTTATCGTAGTCCCAATAGTCCCCCAGTTCCGAGTCCGAGAAGTCGGCTAGACACCGGTCCACCCAGGAGTCGGCCTCCGATCCCTCGTCCAAGGTCCCCCAAGTATCCCCCTCTTCTCGAATGCCCTCGCTATGACAGTTAGGTGTCACTTTTCCTCCCCCTCGCTCCGATACCCTTAGCACCACTCTCTCCTCCCCCGAGCCCCGAACCGGTCCTGATTGAGAGTCCCGCTCCCTCGTGGTAGTAGCAATCGTCGTCGGCCCCCGTGGATCGAGAATCGAAGCCCCAACCCCTCTCTAGACACACTTTCTCTTGCGGACTTTGCCCCCGGGTAGGTGCCCTCCACAACCCGTGCGGATCAAGAACACTAGTTGACCCCTTTGGATCCCAAATGGACAGCGTTACCGGCCCCTCTCGGACCCCTCTCCCCGCTCCCTCTCTTTCTCTCTCCCTCTCTCCCCCTTGAGCAGACCCCCGTATACTATTTCCCCGGACTGTTCTTCTCCCTCCCCTTTCGTTGTTCTTCACCCTCATTCAGACCCCTCAGGCAAACTGTGCACCCCCTTATTTTTTTGAGTTTTTAGAAATAAACAAGCGCAAAAACCAAGCACACGAAAAGGAACTGACCTGTTTATACCCTTCGAAGGCCGGAAGTGGGAGCTGAGATCGCAAGCGGGCCGGAGCGGACCTGCAAAAAGAACCAAGGAGACAAGCCCCAACACCCGAAAACCCCTCGCCCCCGACAAAACCCAACAACAAGCCCCTCCCCAGTAAACCCCTCGCTAACGTTGACTTAGAAGAAACTCTATCACCGTGAAGAAACCGTTGAAGACTATCTTGAAGACACGTGCCGAAGAACTTTGACGCCAAAATTCTGAAGAATGCCTAAAACTCCCTTCACCACTGCTTGTCACGCTGGTCCTCCCTTACCCCGTAGTTGCTGAGCCAACCGCGGTCGAGGGAGAATGTTCATCCCCGACAACGGCGCCACTCTGTCGGCTATCTGCTTTCTCCCAACCTTTACTGGTTGCCGTAGGGTCGGCGGCCGGTAGTTCCGAGAGCCCTTTACTTTTGGGCAGCGCCTTCCCTTTGCGGCCCCCTGACCCCTACTCGCTCTAGGTGTCTTCTGGACTTTCGGTCGGTCTCAAAGGAACTTCTTTTCGATCTACTTTCACTAAAAGCAACTTTTTTTTATTATTATTTTTTTTAATAGACACCAAGAGAATGATCGCACCGCGATTCACGAAAGAAAGAGACCTTGGACCGCAAGCAGCCTTTTCAAACAGAACTTCGACCTACCCCAGAAGGGGGCCCCAAACGAGAGACTGACTCTTCAAGCAGAATTGCAATTTTCGAAATTGGAGATTCAAACTGAAAACGCCCTTTCCGAACATAACAGCAATTTGCGGAAGAAGGATGCTCAAACTAGAAAACAGCTTTTCCGAGAAGGAACAGAAAGGAGTAAAAAGGAACAGATGAGACTTCGATCCTTACTTCAGACGGTCATTGGGGAAATGAACAGGCCCGGAGGAATCCGGGGAGGGATGGTTAACGTATGCATATATTTTCAGGTCCCTATTCCCCTCTATGGAGTCTCAGCAAACTCCTTAATCTTGCCGTTGTGAAGGCACATGAGGTTACTACATCAGTTTCAACCAACTCAGGTTACTGTGCCAATTTCAGATTTCCTTTAGATTTCCTTTGTGTCCATACAAGAGGTTGTGTGAAACCGCCTTCAGGAGGTTCAGTCACTTCAGGTTACTACACCAATTTCAGATTGCCTTTGTGTCCATACATGAGGTTGTCTGAACGACCTTCAGGCGGTTCAATCACTTCAGGTTAGTACACAAATTTCAGATTGCCTTTAGATTGCCTTTGTGTCCATACAAGAGGTTGTCTTAAACCGCCTTCAGGCGGTTCAGTCACTTCAGGTTACTACACTAATTTCAGATTGCTTTTGTGTCCATACATGAGGTTGTCTAAGACCGCCTTCAGGCGGTTCAATCACTTCAGGTTACTACACCAATTTCAAATTGTCTTTGTGTCCATACATGAGGTTGTCTGAACTACCTTCAGGCGGTTCAGTCACTTCAGGTTACTACAACAGTTTCAGATTGCCTTTGTGTCCATATATAAGGTTGTGTGAACCGCCTTCAAGCGGTTCAGACACTTCAGGTTACTACACCAATTTCAGATTACCTTTGTGTCCATACATAAGGTTGTCTGAACCACTTTCAGGCTGTTCAGACACTTCAAGTTAGTACACAAATTTCAAATTGCCTTTGTGTCCATACATGAGGTTGTCTGAACTACCTTCAGGCGGTTCAGTCACTTCAGGTTACTACAACAGTTTCAGATCGCCTTTGGGTTCGGACATGAGGTTGTCTGAACCGCATTCAGGCGGTTCAGTCACTTCAGGTTACTACAGCAGTTTCAGATTGCCTTTGTGTCCATATATAAGGTTGTCTGAACCGCCTTCAAGCGGTTCAGACACTTCAGGTTACTACACCAATTTCAGATTGCCTTTGTGTCCATACATAAGGTTGTCTGAACCGCTTTCAGGCGGTTCAACCACTTCAGGTTACTTCAACAGTTTCAGATTGCCTTTGCGTCCATACATGAGGTTGTCTGAAGACTCTGAACCGCTTTTCATGCGGTTCAATCACTTCAGGACGGGACGGAAGCACTTCGTTTTTCTTGCGGATCGAGTACACCGATTTCAGATTGCCTTAAGATTACCTTTGTCCATGCATGAGGTTGTTTGAACTACCTGCAAGCGGTTCAGTCACTTCAGGTTACTACAACAGTTTCAGATTACGTTTGGGTCCGTCCATGAGGTTGTCAGAACCACATTCAGGCACTTCAGGTTACTACAGCAGTTTCAGATTGCCTTTGTGTCCATACATAAGGTTGTCTGAACCGCCTTCAGGCGGTTCAGACACTTCAGGTTACTACACTAATTTCAGATTGCCTTTGTGTCCATACATAAGGTTGTATGAACCGCTTTCAGGCGGTTCAGCCACTTCAGGTTACTTCAACAGTTTCAGATTCTCTTTGCGTCCATACATGAGGTTGTCTGAACCGCTTTTCAGGCGGTTGAATCACTTCAGGTTACTACACCAATTTCATATTGCCTTTATATTGCCTTTGTCCATACATGAGGTTGTCTGAACTACCTTCAGACAGTTCAGTCACTTCAGGTTACTACAACAGTTTCAGATTGCCTTTGGGTCCGTACATGAGGTTATCTGAACCGCATTCAGGTGGTTCAGTCACTTCAGGTTACTTCAACAGTTTCAGATTGCCTTTGTGTCCATACATAAGGTTGTCTGAACCGCATTCAGGCGGTTCAATCACTTCAGGTTACTACACCAATTTCAGATTGCCTTTAGATTGCCTTTGTGTCCATACATAAGGTTGTCTGAACCGCTTTCAGGCGGTTCAACCACTTCAGGTTACTTGAACAGTTTCAGATTGCCTTTGCATCCATACATTTGGTTGTCTGAACCACATTCAGGCGGTTCAATGACTTCAGGTTACTACACCAATTTCATATTGCCTTTAGATTGCCTTTAGATTGCCTTTGTCCATACATGAGGTTGTCTAAACTACCTTCAGGCGGTTCAGTCACTTCAGGTTACTACAACAGTTTCAGATTGTTTTTTGGTCCGTACACGAGGTTGCCTGAACCGCCCTTCAGGCGGTTCAGTTACTTCAGGTTAGCACACAAATTTCAGATTGCCTTTGTGTCCATACATGCCACGTGGCACGCTCGGCCGCGGCCGCAAGATCCGAGTCCGCCGTCCGGATCCTAGGCCGCGGGTCCGCGTCCTAGACCGCATGGCCGAGTTTGCGCGCAGGTGGGCGTGCGCCCTCGAGATCCGAGCGCGCGCGCGGCCTGCGCACGTCGGCCGCTGTCGGCCTGTGAAAAAAAAAAATAAAAAAATTAAAATTTGGGGGGGGGACGATTTTTGATATGTTCAAAATATATATATATATATATATATATATATATATATATATATATATATATATATATATATATATATATATATATATATATATATATATA
>BFEA01001072.1:94154-110264 GCA_003427395.1 Chara braunii
ACACACACACACACACACACACACACACACACACACACACACATGCACACACTCACTCACTCACTTACTCACTCACTCACTCACAATCAAGCAATCAATCAATCAATCAATCAAAACCCTTTTTTTAAGTTTTTGGTTTATTTATTTTCAGATTTCGCATCTTTGTTTTTTTTAAAACACCTCATTTCCCTTCAAAAAAAACAAATCCAATTCTAAAAAAAATACAGGGTACTCAGTGACCATATATCTCATGGTAAAAAATGTCAAAAAAAAAATCCAACTTTTATTTATTTATTTTTTTAATTATGTTTAAATCGATTTTTATTTTTGATTTTTAAAAAATCCTAAACAACGTCGGATTCCAAAACAAAAAATATAGGGGTGTAGGGTTTTCGAAGCCCTACACCCCCATGTCGTTTTTTTTTTTTTTTGAGTATTTTTAGGGGGGAAAAAAATATATTAAAAAAAACAGGCCGCGGACCGGGCCTTGTTGGCCGCGGCAGCGGCCGGGATTTTCGGCCGCAGCGGCCGAAATGCCCGCGGCTGCGGCCGCGGGTGTCACATAGCATACATGAGGTTGTCCTTTGAAACTCGAAGGTTGCCTTTTCGAACTCGGTTCAACAACAACTGATGGTGCACATGCGGCACCTGTGCAAATGCAAGAAAGAGTTAACAAAACACCCCCCACCCCCACACACCCCACCTCCCCCACCGGCCAGCCAACTCTCAGTACACTCCACTCTTGTTTTTCGTTATACAACGAGTTGTAGTATGTCATCCCATATCTTACATTCCTAAGCATGATTTGTGTGTAGGTTATCCTGGTCAAATAGGTGAGAAAATGTTGCTATCATTGTAGTGCCTTAACTACATCCCTTTTTTTAACTTCGTAAACAGAAAACCTACTTAACGAGGTGATAAGAGCACCGCCGATAAGTAGGCCCCGGCGTCGAAGGCTCCATCTATTGGTGGGGAGCCACACCTGCTGGAAATCGGGTCCAGCGTCCCTGTACAATGATCAAAATGTATCTGCTGGAAATCGGTCTCATGCCGGGCAAGGTATCATGCCCAATTTTGTTGATGACACCAGAAGTCGAAACCCTAGTTCTGATGTGATCAGTGTTCATGAGGGGAGACCCTAGTTACCTAGCATACCGTTTCTTCATATCGAGCAATACCACAAGCCCAGCCCTGTCAATCATCGAAGGATCAAGACCCAAGTACAGTTGTACTTTGTGTAATCTGTGGATCGAATCCAGCATCCCTATCCAGCAGTGCGTGAAGGGGCACTGGATACTTTCTTACTCCTGGGAAGAATAACCCTCCTGCTTTACTTGGTGTAATCTGAGGATCGAATCCAACATCCCTATCTAGTAGTGCATGAAGGGGCACTGGATACTTCCTTACTCCTGGGAAGAATAGCCCTCCTGCTTTATACCCTATTCAATCTTGCGTGTAGATGATGGCATGAGAGAAACATAGCTCACCTCAGAACCAAAAATAAACCCGTAATCATCCAACCCCGCATGAAGCCGCGTGAATGAGAGGTGAGGCCATGAGAGTTACAAGCCAATCAGCCATTAATCGACGAGGGGGAGAGCATCTATCCTATGCCCACCCAGTGCCGAAAAAGAGGAAACGAATCATCAGAGTAAACACGCCAGGCAGGAAAGGGGGGGGGGGGATGGTAGGTCGCACCTTCAACCAAAAATCTGACCTCGTGAGCCCTAGCAAGGTCCCTATTCCCTTCCCCCCTCAATGTTGGCGGCATCTCTCCCTTGATGCGGAAAGGGCGTTTGGAGGCACAATAAACCTTCCGCGCCCCGCTACTCTCGTAGATTTCATCACCGCCGACATCATGATCGTTATTGTAGATGTTGCTGTTGTTGTTGTTGTGGCGTTTGTTGTTGCTGATGTTGCAGTCATTGTTACTGTTATCGCCGTTGTTGTAAATTTTGTTGTCATGCTTCACACCTTCCTCGCCCATTACACCCAATCGATGTTCGCCATCATCATCGCAGTTGTTACCGGCGTCGTTGTTGTTGTTGTTGTTATTGTTGTTGACATCCTCCCCACCCTTCACACCAATCTCGCCCAACACCTGCCTCGCCTCCACCACAGCCACCACCTCTGCCGTAAACCCAGTGTTGTTGTTGTTGTTGTTGTTGTTCTTAGTGTTGTCAACCTCCCCGGCCATGTCACCGATCTCGCCCATTGCCAGCCACTCCTCCACCACAGCCACCGGATCTGCCATGATCCTCTGTGCCACCTCCCAGTCACCTGCCTGGTTTCCATCGCCCTGCTGCAGATGAGTGTCAGTCTCGGCGCCAACTTGAAAAGATAGCAAAAAGATTTCATCAATCAATTTTTCTTCCATCGCATTCTATGAGGGATCGTCAGCGAAAACCTCCTCATTATTCCTTATGCAGAACAAAGGGTTTTTCCATCGCATTCTATGGGGGATCGTCAACGAAAACCGCCTCATTATTCCTTATGCAGAAGAAAGGGTACCTGAATGACACACAGACAAATCAGCAATGGCAAYAGTATCRYTGTATTACCAWAMAMATTTCCCCACGGTTGTGCAATTTTATGCTACTGACTTTCTAAAAAACATTACTGCCACCTGTAAATTGGCAAACCTACCAACAAACAAGAGTTTTCTTACATTCTTCAACATAACATCTTAGAATACCTTTTGAAGCTGTTTTGAAACAATCATCTGGAATGTCGGTCTTCAATGAAGTACCTGATAACAAAAAACAAAAACGAAACACAATCACGAACAAAAATACACCATAAGATTTTTTAACAACAACGTTATACAAGTGCAAAGCAAGCAACATACGTAAGCATAGTCCCTTCACAATAAAAGGTCCCTTCTTACCTTCCAATCATCATTGTCGGAGAGACAGAGAGAGAGAGAGACAGAGAGAGAGAGAGAGAGAGAGAGAGAGAGAGAGAGAGAGTGAAGTGAGGCGATGAAGACTATGGGCGGCGGAGGAAGATGATGACGATGACGAGTAGGAGAAGGAGGCAGTAAAAGGGCAGGCGAAGGAGGTAGTAACCGAGGAGGAGGAGGAGAAGAAGTAGCAGATAGCAGCGAAGAAGGTACAACACGTCGTACGGCATGGGATAGCCATGGGATGCATGGCACAGCATGCCGATTGCTATCCATCCCCATTCTGTCCATATCCCCGTCCTGATCATGCATCCCGACTGCAAAGCTTCATAGGGATTGGAGTGCATAGAGTGAATGTCATCTCCACCGACAATATCAGTGCAGATGGAGTGCATAAAGTGAATGTCATCTGTACCGACAATTCCGGTGTGAACAAGAGGGCTGCAAAAATTCTGCGTCGTCAGATGGATTTGGACATCGCAAAGATACCATCATGATGGCTTCCGTGTGCAGCGCACACCCTGAGCCTCCTCCTCAAGAACATCAAACCTTGAGTGGGTGTTGCCGATCAGGAAGCAGACCAAGACAATGGTGAAGTTTATAAAGAACCACCATCGCATGGTTAGTCTGTATTCCAAATCATCTACGGATGACAAGAAGACCCTCATTCTCCCCACGGAAGTCGATCAATCAACTGACCCATGCCAATCTATCAATCAATCAATCCATCAATCAATCTATCAATTAATCCATCAATCAATCCAGATACAAATGGAACGGGCACCCCAAAGACAACCAAAAAACTGTCTAATTGTAAAGTTGCTTTAAAGTGTTGGACTGTCTCAACTCAAATGCTCTTGTTGTCTGCAAGAGGACAAAGACTTTCTGCTGGTGAAGCGGTTGGTCCCAACGAAAAGAGGCCATTGGACTGAAAGACTTCCTGCTGGTTCAGGCCGTGCATGTTTCCACATGCACGGATGCAGAAAAAAAAAACGAGACACAGATTTGGCCCGCCACCTGCCGGGCAGAACAAACTCTTAGGGACGTAACGTCCCCTTAGTGTTGTCGAGAGGCGGCCTCCAGCCGTGAGACACATAAGACAACGACATAGAGTCAACTGCATTTGCAGTCCAATGCTCTGGACGTGATTACGGTCAGATTCGTCCAGGTCTGGCACAAGTTGATCTGACTGCAATTGTGGCCAGACGTGAATGAATCTGACTGCAATCACGTCTAGAGCTCTGGAGTGAGCCCTTGGCTAGGATGTACTAGGGTTTAAACCACCTGTTTCCCCACCTTTGAAAAATTACACCTTTTGGTGATTCTTGTAGGCCACAAGGGGGGACGGGAAGGTTAAGTTGATCAGGGCTCGTGGTAAAGGCTCGTGCAACATTTTGGATGTAGGACGACCCCGCAGAGTACCAAATGACCTTTGAGGCTTTGGCGCATTCCCACTGAACATACCAGCAGATGAAAAAGTACATTTGTTGAACCAACAAGGTTAGTGCAAGGAATGAGCCCTTACAGGGCCCTTATCAGACATACAACTATTCTGGGTTGCGGCCCCTAGCAAGCCTCTGCCCGCCGTAAGTGAAGTCGAGCCTGAAAATCCACATGAGGCCTGTTGTTGACATATTTTCAATATGTGGGTACTTAGAGAGTTGCAGCACACCAGTTGGTTACCGAGCAACGTGCGCCTCCAGGCTCTTTCCAGAAGCAAAGCCTCTGCCTGTGTATCAGTTGAAGGTGAAGCCCCCCTCTCCCCAAACCAACCACAACCCCCCAGACCCACCCGGAAGGTTGACACCCCTCCCACCGCAGCTGGATGGCGGGTACAAGGCTGGACGATCGATATGAGGGGGGCAAAAAAGAACCTGGATTTGCAGAGGTCCAGGTGGGTGCTGAAAGTTAGCCTTGTTTGAAGGCTGCCACCCCCTCACCCCCGAATCCGGGGTTGGGGGCTGCCTACACCTTAGTTCTGCAGGCAAGCTTTGTCACGTTACAAGGCTAACAGACAATCGAAGCACCTTTGACCTTCAGACAGGCTGGACCTAAAACTGTACAGGTCGACACTTTACTCCAGCCTTGAACAATGTATTATCTTGACTGCATGAATGATCCCAGTACATCCACTCAAAAACAAACACTATATTATTAATTATTATTGAAAACCAAAAAAAAAATCGGAGAATAAGAAGTGGCAAGCCTTGGACGTCATTTTGTGTGCTCCATACCTTTACATTCTTTATCATGACACTTGAAATTACTGGTTCTTGCTCTGCAATTCACAATACACATCACTACGACCACAAACAACAGATAAATGCAAATTTTTACATAAATGAGTTCTCCATGTTTAATGTTCAATGAGAACTGATCAGTGGGAATTGAAAATTTCAATGTTCCCACGGGATCAAAGCGGGATTCGGCAGAAGACTCATGGTTATGTCAACAACCTTAAAAGCACAACGACAAATGAAGAAGCACACCAAAAGTGAACACACTGAAGTCTTGTGACGAAGAAAACCCAACTCCTTGCCTCAAGTCATCGAAAAAACAAGAATGTACCACCTCTGCTATGATCTGAACTGTGCAACCAGTTTCTTACTGTTTGTGAACATCCAATCCTACTTTTTCTGTGACTCATCTCTCCTTCCACCTTCCGAGCAATGCTTTTTCACCAACATAAGGTATATACCGCGAGCCCCCACAATGCTTTCCTACTACCCTTAACCATAGACTTAGCAAAACCCACTATGCTAGGAGCAGCTTTGTATGACTGAGAGTCCACCCTCTAAGTACTCCTTTTTATACAGTCACTAGATTCTTAGCATAATAAGAGCAAGGAAATTGATTAAAAAAAAAAGAAACTCACCACTGTTCCGCGAATGCTCGCGACCAATGTAACTGCAATAACGTGTTCCTAGCAGGTGGAACACAATATTCCACGTCCCAGGGTAGATTGTCACTTCACGTATAGAACCTGTTCACAAAAGAAAAAGAAAAAAAAATTCATACCGCTGCATAGCTAAGGCAAAAGAGGAAATAACTTAATGTATGCAGGCTACGGTTAAACATGAAGAAATTTCAAGTCATAAAATTCAAAATCTAGGTCACCAGATTGGCCTGAGACAACTTGTACAACGGTTACAGGGCCCCCCCCCCCCCCCCCCCCCCGCCCCCCCCAAAAAACAAATATATATATATATAATATATTAATATATATGCATCAATATATATATATATATACAATATATATATATACATTATATATATATATTATATATATCGTCACAAACAGAACTGCCCGGTAACATCGTAGGAAGAGAGAGAGAAGAGGACAACAATATATATATATATATAATTTGCAGAAAAGGAAAAAAGGATAACAGACGAGGGGCTGTGACATACTGTTTCATCGGATATATCATCAATCTGAGTCACCCAGTCAACCGTAGACAGAGGGAGAGAACAGGAACACAAACGAGGGGCTGTGACACTCTGTTCTGTCAAAGTTTCACCAACTCATCAGGAGGCTGAACCCTCTTCAGTCTGTAGAATCCCCTAGTTGATTGCACCATAACTGACAATCCACCTTAATCCCGGTTGTGGTAAAGCATCAATGACAGCACTATATATATATCCCTAATCCTTCTAAAGGAAAAAGCGCTCCTCATGTAACGCCTCTTGTGACCCTGCATGTACAATGTTTGGTAGGGGGGACGGGGCGCGGGGGCCGAAGGTGAAGGCAGAGGCAGGGGGGAGTTGGACTAATATTCGAATACAAACACATATTAGCAGGCCGGGCAGGAGGGGGAGAAAGGAGGAGGGTTAGGATGGCTACAACCACGACGAGGAGAAGCCGGAGGATAATACACAGGAGGAGGATGGGCGTGAACGAAAGGAGCAGCAGTCGGATGAGAAGAAATGGACAACAACGAAGATGATGAGCGTCAAATGTACGAGCGGGAGTACTGAAGTAAGGACAAGCAGAAGAGGGAGGATGAGGAATGATAGGAGTGGCAAGAGATAGAGTGTGACCAGGATGGGAGAGATGATGGCTAGGAGGAGCAGGGGAGGAGGAGGGGAGGAGGGGGAGGGGTCGAATAAGGAGCAGGATGATCGGGCCTCACTTTTTCTTTTGAAAGTGAGATGGAGAGAGACAGATACGGAGAGAGTGAGAAAGAGCGAGAGAGAGGGAGGGAGGATGATTTTGCTTCAACTCTTGTTCGTCAAACCTGGTAGTACATGTGGGGTAGGCAAAGGGTAGGGGCCAGACCAAGGATAGAGGCATGAACAAGTTTGGCGATTGAACAAGAAGCGTATGACCAGGCCTCCGGTTCTTTTTTTTTTTTTTTTTTTTATTTTTCCTCGTGTGTGTGTGTGTGTGTGTGTGTGTGTGTGTGTGTGTGTGTGTGTGTGTGTGTGTTTGCGTGTGTGGCTGTGTGTGTGTGAGAGAGAGAGAGAGGGAGAGGATGATTGTGTTTCCTGTCCTCTTGATCACTCGTAGTAGGAGATTGGGGGTAGGCAAGGGATTGGGGGTAGGCAAGGGATAGGGGGCAGGAACAAGTGTCAGGTTTGCCGTCGGCATAGCAACGACGGGCCGACTTATATAAATAGTTGTTTTTTTATAAATTAAATATTCAAAAATATATATACAGCCCTGGGCTTAGCAACGACGAGAGAGAGAGAGAGAGAGAGAGAGGGAGAGAGAGAAAGAGAGAGAGGATGACTGTGTTTCCTGTCCTGTAGATCACTCGTAGTAGGAGATTGGGGGTAGGCAAGGGATAGGGGGCAGGAACAGGTTTGTCGTCGGCATAGCAACGACGGACCGACTTCTATACACAGTTATTTTTTTCTAAATCAGAAATTTAAAAATATATGTACTGCACTGGGCATAGCAACGACGGACCATTTTGTATACACAATTTTTTTTTTTCACTTTTTATTTGGTAAACTACTATACCCCGATTTGAATCCAAGGCCAAAGTTGTCGACTACCTTTTTTTGCATAACATAGTTTTTTAATAAGATATTTAAATATATATATATATATATATATATAGTCAAACAGAGCTGCCCGATAAACCGTAGGCAGAGAGGAAGATAATCCACCTTAACCCTAGTTGTGGTTAAGCATCAACGACTGCCTGACAATTGATACTCTGAGGTGGGCACCAACCACTGCCCTCAAGGTACCTGTGACGAAAATCAAAGTAGACTATGACTCACCCACACCAGATGGAAAGCTCTACAGACTGTCGGTTCACACCCGATCACAAGCAAGCAAAACACCCACAAAACAAAGAAAGGTCTGTCACAGCCAAAAATACACTCCAGACACGCTGTTGGCACTAGAGGCACAGCATGGCCGCGTAGTGTATCGTTTTTGGCAGGGACCTTTTTTGTGGCCCTTGCCTGATCGCACACCCCGGACAACTACTCAGGTGGCCCAATTGGTAGCCCGGTTGAAAATGAAATATACCTATGAAATGAGGGCAACTCACATTTTTTTGTCGATGCACAACACGTGCTTGCTAATGATATGACAAAAGTATCAAGTGCAGGAAACGGTGAAGACTGCAACGTGATACGCTGACCTCGAACGCCGAAGTGCTCAAACACTTTTTCCAAATCTCCAACATCAAGAGGGTGTTGTTCAGAAGACTACAAAAAAATACAAATTGTCAACATTGAAATTTACATCACAGTTTAGTATGCAATCTCAAAGCAACTAGATATCTTTGGGAATAGAGAGGAGAAAGAAGAGTAAGGATGAAACCCAAGCTCTCAGAAACCTGACTAAGCACTAGATGCAACACTCTCAGACATTATGCATCCAAGATCTTAGGTTCAAGACAAACTCGTCATAACCTATCCCATACTAAACTTTGTAGGATTGAGCTTATCGTATATTGATTTTGAAGCCCTCCCACGTTTTTTAGCCTTTTTTTTTGTCACCGTGAGCAAATTTCGTTTTGCTTGAAGTTGGACTTCTAATACCAAATGAGGTACGAATTGCAGTCATATGTCCTTAAGGACGTCCATTAGAATTTGAACAACACACATGTAAGGATAACAGATATAAATAATAAAAAAAAAGTCTAAAATTTAAAAAAAAATGATGTACAATTATGAAGTACTTTAGTTTACCTCGGCATGCAAAGCGTTGTCAAGCACTTCAGCAGTCTTTGAACTTTGTGCACAAGCACTTCCTTCAGATCCCCCTGATTCACAAAAAAACTCAGTGATAAAAATTTTTCTCAGCTCCGTAACATTGTCAATCTGCACAGCAAAACCCAGCGCAGGTAGAAGCGCAATCAAGGAGCTTGCAATGGCTGTTGCAAAGAGACCAACACATGGAAAGAAACTTTTATGAAAAGGGAGCAATTCCAATTCGAACGATTGATGCAATGAAGTGAAGTAAAGACAGTGGTCACAACTAAAAAGTACAAGAGCAGTTTTCTTATTTGTTGCTAAGAAAATACTTTGTTTTCCCCATAATATCATATAGGCATGAAGTAGGTGACGACCAGACAAGCATGTAGGGTGCAAACAATGTAAAAGACAATCGACCTCGTTTCCCAGGAAACAAGTAACATGGTGAAAAAACCTACAAGAAGAGAATGATAAACATGGTTGCGAAACAAAATTCGAAATAGCATACCGTGAATGACGCAGTACCGAAGTTTCCAGTTGGCTCCAAGAAAGATGAACAAGCTGCTTTGGTGGAAAACGGAAGCCTCATTAGTTGTTTCGATCTATAAACATTTTTGTCCATGAAAAGAGACTCTCCCTTTGATGTGGCTACATACAGATCATTATATGATTGAAACTTGTATCTGTTGCAGTCGATGTAGTTGCAGACCTGGTCAAATACACCGAAAAGTTCGAAAACACATACAGAGGTGCAACAAAAAAGTGAAAAATACATCACTCAAATTTATGAAAAGTGTAACTCAAATTATGATTAGTGGACGTCCCGGCCGCAGGTCTCCGTTGGACTTCCATTACACTTGTTGTCCGGGATCCCGGACAAAAAAAATTCAGGTTACTTGAACAAAAAAACACAAGGGCATGTGCTGCATGTGCAGCAAAGTGCAGCAGTTGATGCAGCACCTGACGCAACAACAAACAAGGCACCTGGTGCTGCAGGAGATGCATATGCCGCCGCGGAGCTGATGCACCTGCCGCTGCCGCATGAGCAGCAACTGCAGCAGAAGCTGCAGAACTCGCAAAAAAAGAGGAAAAAATAACAAGCTGTTGCAGCAGACATTTGGCCTAGTTGTCCGGTTGGACAATCTGGAATATGCGGGGGGTTAGTGACATCCGCCGTGGCTACCTAGGTTCAAACTTTTTTTCTCTCTTCTTTTTTCCACTGGAATACTTCACACAGTGTCAATTCACCCATAGTGTGTATCTATCGACTTGACTAGCACTTCGGAGACAAATGCACTTCCCAAGCCAACCTACCTCACGGTGCTGTCCATATCCTAACTACGACAATGAAGCTGGAGCTCAAAATGAAAATGTCAATGTTTTGCAGCAGCGTGGAGTCTTTTTGCTCCAAGTCATGAACACATTGCCTTCCTGAAGCTCTGGTGACCTTTCTCATTCACTGATCTCGCTGGCACAAGTACCGCACTCTCTGTATGGTACAAGCAGAGCACTGTAGCTCATTGCTTCAATACAACACTGTAGCTCTGCACTGTAGAACAGCAGAACAAATCCACGAGCTACGACATACCACGCATTTATACTTGTTACTCGGCGTGACCTGCCTCCAACTTGCCTCCTTGAACGTCTGACAATTTCATATCTTTGAGAGTCAGTTTTGCTCATTGCCACTGTGTGCCTAGACCAGTCGGCCTTCAAAACTTCTCGAAAATCCATGAGCGTTTGTATTTATACAAGGTCTGTGGTTGTGGTTGACTACTGAGAAATCTTTGACTCTTTGAGTTCTATGCATGGATAAGGCTTGATTGTTGACAATGATAGAGGCTACTTGTGACTTTGGATGCATAAGGTGCCTCATCTTGAACCTTGACCTAATATCTATTCACCAAGGGACGTTTTTTTCTTTTTTCTTTTTCTTAAGAAAGCTACTTGCTGTAGAGGCTAGCTACCGGACATATGACAAGCCCGTCAGCACCTGAGCATTTGATCATCACGATGTATTGTCTAACCGGCCCCCTATGAGACACCCTCCCACCCTCACTCATCATTATGATCCCCGGAGCATCCCTACTCCCGAGTCCAACCTGAGTATACCCGGGGTCATCACATATGCCAGTGACCTATTGACCGAACAACGGTTGTAGGCATTAGGGCTAAGGAGGGTCTCATCTCCCTCCCCATCCCTGATGGAAGCACTATCGAATGAGCCACGTCGTACCTGGCACTTCGAGCGCTAGGGTAAGCATGCTACTACTAGTCCCATAGGCGAACCCCAGTTACTCCTATATTTTCAGAGTCAGTTAGCTAAATTTTTGCACACTAGAACTGCAACATGACCAAAGGTTACAACCCGTAGCGATCTCTGTATGGACTTTTTGATACTTGTCAGAGTCTGTAGGGCTAACCTCTCGGGGTCAGAAGAATCAACTGTTGACCCCATAACTTTGTTGGATCAATAGCTACGACCCTTAGACTTTGCACCTTTAGTTATACCCCGTGTCTATACTATGAAGGCGTCTGTGTACAAAAGGTCTTTGATTGAGACGCTGGGGGTCATTCCGTAGGGGTCTGCGTACAAAAGGTTACTGATTATACTTTATTCTGTAGGATTGAGGGTCATTCTAACAGACTTTGAAACTCAATGAACCTATCTCACATACCCAGTTGTAATTCATACTTCAAGTGAACGTTTCTGTGCCGGATATCAACCAAGGTGATTGCAAATGTCACTCCCACGTGGTAACATATTTGAAAAAAATAAACTCACCTTCTTGAAAAAATAAAAAACCATGCGATTATTAGCAAACTGTACACCAGGGATCTTTACAAGTAGGTGTCTTGAAAATTTCTCTGCAAAAACAATGAATGGAGAAGACAAGTGTGAAATGCACTCAATACATTATGTACTAAGTTCAAATCCAATGAAATGAAATTTTCCAAGGTTTCCCAACGATTGGTGCAGCAAACAAGAGATATAATGTTCAACTCATCATTTGCTCAAAATTCCTCGTTTACATTTAAATAAGTCAATTTGCACAAGGCACACAGACGTGAGCCTAGACATTCCCTGGAACTCGGTCCTTGCGGTCAGAAATACAAGCATTAGAAGTGTGCAATGGCTCATAGTCTGCGTTGCCCTCCAGGTTAACTGCTCGCTAAGTAAACACAGGAACCTGCAATGCAGAACCCAGCGAAATGACTTGTATGCTATGTGTGAGAGTGGGCAATATATGCTCCATGGGCCAACAAAACTGGGACAAGGTGGCGACTCGATAACATGCCCTCACAGATGTATCCCTCCCAAGAGGAGAACTTCAAGTTCCTATGAGCTTTGACAACATTACTAAAATCTGGAATTGTATCAGTGCAGACTCTTTCAGAAGTTACAACCCTTGACACTTTGCATGATATGGAAAATAAGATGCAGGAATTTACCCATTTAGCAAGCATGGGAGCAACTCTTCTGGTTGTTGGAGGCGGAGTATTGGGCTTATTGATAGGCCGTAGATAGACAGATGGATAGAAACCCGGACAAAGAGGCTTATTGATAGGCCGTTGAAGTGTATCAGTGCAACTTCTCTACATCTTGCCCCCCCCCCCAAAAAAAAACTGTGTTCCTTACCTCTTCGAGACGAATCAGTTTCTAGAATCCATGCCTCTTGCAGCCCATAAACTCCATCAAATTCACAAGTTAGCATCATACCAACAAGTGACAACAACGTTTCAAACATCTTGTTGCCATCTTTCTGACGATTGCGCTGCGTGTCAAACTCCAGGTCAAAATAGAGATGGCATCTGGTATCCTGCAGAAGACAGTTTTGCAAAGATTACACCAGACAAGTAAAGCTAAAAATCAGCAGAGAGTCCATAGTAGCACATTTGTAAGAATATCACTAATACAAAGTTGCAAATGGCGTAAATCCAGGGAAGAAGGCTCAGATAAAATCTAATGACCACATGTGCACTCACTGGAGGAATGAACTCGTAATAGCGTCTACTGTCCCTCTCCATCTTTATGTAGCTTGTGAGAAACTGCTCCAAAGGTGTCACAATGTATTCAAATGCCGACTTCCCCTTCTGCAATTCGTATGCCAAAATAATTGCACACAACGACTTATCCAAAGCCTTTTGATATTCAATTGCATCATCCGCCTTTCGAAACCTTCTCACACGATCTGGAATGTAGGCAGACACCTGTTCGATACACATAAAATATGGTATGCATTAATCAGTCTTTTGAACTCTTTTCTTAACTCGTAAATGGCATGGAACATTTCGTGACACCATTTAGCAGAGATGGGAAATGACATGGAACTTAACGGACAAGGGTAAATCTCCCATGTGATTTCGTATAAAAAAAAACCTTTGTTCTTCGATACCTCTACACTTTTCTCCCACCCTACTCCATACCCTGAGATTGAGCCTTTTACTCCAGTTCCATAGCGAAGGCTTACTTCCTCCTACTCCTCCATAGGTAGGAAAGTCTCCTTCTACAACCTCCTTTTACTCCATTTTCATAGCGAAGGCTTACTTCCTCCGCCTGACTGGAGGGTAACATACCACTGAATATTATTCTTTACAAGTTGACCTCCTAGCCTTCACATAGGCTGTGGTACCACTCGCACCACTGCCTGTCTTTGTACTAYGCCACCTGCAAAGTCTCTCTGTCGACCTACTGGGCTATTGCTGACCGTGTTCAAGATGCTAACAAAACCTCGTCATGCATTACCAGATTCTACTTATGTCCCTATTCGTCCTTGACTTTTCAAAATTCCAACTATACAGATCCCACGCGATATTTTTGTTCCCATGTCGGGATTTTTTTTTTCCCTTATGATGACGTCCTTGACTTTCCAGATTTCCAAAAGTCTTATCCTTGCAGTTTCTAATTTCTGATTTATCCCTCTTGTGAGAGAAAACACAAGGCATCACACACAGACTTACATACATGTACACACACAATGCACTCACACAGAACACGAAAATCTCAGCAAATCAGACCAGCAGAGCACAATAGACAGAGAACAACCGATATCTCATACTGATCTTGTGTGAATCATTCTACAACACAAAATTTTGGAAACCACTAATCAGGGGATAAAATGGAGTTCCGTCTGAGGAGGGTGCCTAGCAAGTTTGGTTAGAAAGTTTTGGCTGGAAACCTAGCTCCTATGTTCCAGCTAGCTCGTATGTTAACTATACATGACAAAAATAACTGCATGCAGTCGAAATCAAGGAACGAGCTTAGGGTGTGTCGGGAGCAGGGGAAGGGGGGGGGGAGCGAAGGGGGCGCCAAGGTTCTTACACGCCCACCAATACACAAAGAAATACCAGAAGAGGAGGCCATATGTTTTGTTTCTTTTAGATTAATTAGTAGACTACTCGGAGCATGGGGAGGGAAGGGCGAAGGGGGCGCCGGGGTTCTTGCATGCCCAACAACACACAAAGAGATACCAGAATAGGAGGCCATAGGTTTTGTTTCTTTCAGATCAATTACTAGACTACCTGTGAGAGGTCATCTGTCCTATGTGATGTGTGCTTATTGTTGTCTGAATCTGCTCAGCAACCCAACTCAGTTTCCCTTCCCCCCGCCCCTCCAAACCCCCACACCAGCCCAACCCCCGCTCCCCCCCTCTAGTGCTATACAATATAGTTTCAAGTGCACCAAAACCTACAGATTTTCCTGAGTCTCCCTCAACTTGTTCCACAGCCTCAATAACAGCCGCATCATCCCAGAAATCATCATTGAAAGCACCTTTGAAACTGCTTCCCTGGATATCAAGTGTGATAATCACAACCAAGAAAGTCGTTGAGTGAGACAACCCTGTGAATGACAATATGTGTGTTAAAATGAAGCCTCAACTAAAAGTGCATGGCCTGAATCCAAGAAACGACTAATACCTCATATTTGCCAGAACCGCCAGGACATTGTCAAACAAACACACTAGTCACCAGCCAGACATATCCCTTCTTAGGAAATAATAGAAAAACTCCTCTCATAAGTGTATCAACATGAGGGTTGGGCTGACAATGGACCTATTTTTTATGCCCACAATAGGAGGCCATATGTTTTGTTTCTTTCAGATCAATTACTCGACTACCTGTGAGAGGCCATCTGTCTTATGTGATGTGTGCTTATTGTTCTCTGAATCTGCTCAGCAACCCAACTCAGTTTCCCTTCCTCCCTCCCCTCCAACCCCCCCCACCAGCCCAGCCCCCGCTCCCCCCCTCTAGTGCTATACAATATAGTTTCAAGTGCACCGAAACCTACAGATTTTCCCGAGTCTCTCTCCGCTTGTTCCTCAACCTCAATAACAGCCGCATCATCCCAGACATCATCATTAAAAGCACCTTTGAAACTGCTTCCCTGGATATCAAGTGTGATCATCACAATCAAGAAAGTCGTTGAGTGAGACAACCCTGTGAATAACAACATGTGTGTTAAAATGAAGCCTCAACTAAAAGTGCATGGCCAGAGTCCATGAAACGACTAATACCTCATATTTGCGAGAACTGCCAGGACATTGTCAAACAAACACACTAGTCACCCGCCACACATATCCCTTTTTAGGAAATAATAGAAAAACTCCTCTCATAATTGTATCAACATGAGGGTTGGGCTGACAATGGACCCATTTTTTATGCCCATGGTCAAACAAAACTGTCCAAGAGTTTTCATTCTAACTATATTTCGGAGAGCTTGCACAGAAAGGCTAGACAGAAAAGAGCCGGAAGTGCAGGCAGACAAGAATGATGATTACTCGCAGCAGAGCTTTAAGATGTGCTCCACATCTTTCCTCACGTAGCCCGCCATATATCAGAGAGGATGAGAGAGAGAGAAAAAAAAAATTGATTAATGGAAAGATTTACATAATTGATTTCCACACCTTTCCTCTTTTGGACCTTCCCCGCACTTTAGCCCTCCCCAATTTTTTTTCTCTCTCTCTCTCTCTCTCTCTCACACACACACACACACACACACAAACAAACAGACACACACATGTGCACACGAAAAAAAAAAAACAAAAAAA
>BFEA01001072.1:110489-125480 GCA_003427395.1 Chara braunii
CTCTCTCTCTCTCTCTCTCTCTCTCTCTCTCTCTCTCTCTCTCTCTCTCTCTCTCTGTGTGTGTGTGTGTGTCTCTTTCTCTCTGTGGCCCGGGTTCGAAGCTAGCCAGCGCTGGTGATATCCCAACTGTTTGGTGGTTGTAGCTGGCGTTAGAGCACCTGCACAATCTTGCGATACCAACTGCCCGATCGGTTAACCACTGAGGTAGACTGGGTCCACGTACACATTTAAATAGAGCACATTCCCAATATGAGACGAGGACCCAGTGTACATCAGTGGTTCGCTCATCAGTCAGATTGAGTTTGTATCTCAAGATCTGTGCATGGCTTCAAACCCCAGTCACAACCATCAGCCAGTCCGGACCTCACAAGTCCTACCTGGCTTAAACCCGAGCTTAAGCGACCAGTACCTTTCCCAGCTATTTTTTCAAAGGCGAGCTAGGTAATGTGCATTTTGCGCTGGCCTGAAACGAAAGGCTGCCGTCGATAAATCGAATCGGTGGGCAGTCTTGATTTTCAGGCCGGTGCACAGTACCCGCGGTTAACATATGGGAAAGGTACTGCTGGTTTAAGTATATACATGGGTGGGTCGCTGGGTGAGTGAGCGGGTGCGAGCGTGCATGCGTGCGTGTGTGCGTGTGTGCGTGTGTGTTTATGGGAGGGTGGAGGGGTGGGGAGTGGGGAGTGGACATGCGCATGCATGCCTGTGTGCATGCGGGGGGCAGGCACGCGAAAAACAAAAATAAACTGCACACGGGACAAAACCCGACAAATGGAACAAAAACAAAAATATTCAATTGTCGGTCGGGACATCCGCTAAAATTGGAACGATACAAGGAATAGCATGACCCCTGCGCAAGGCTGACACACACAAATGGAACAACGGTAAAAAAAAAAAACGAAAAAAAAAAATCAATTTGCAAAGAGACTGGCCGTATGAAAAATAGAAACGATGCACGGGGAGGAGAAAACGATTGCAATTTTCGAAATTCCCCGCTTTCCCTTTTGGGAAACTTCACCTGCGAAATCCATACCTATTCCCTTTCCGTAAACTTTCAATGACACATTCTGTCAACCCTTCTAACACAAGTTATAGCACGACCCACATTCAATATGAACATTTTTTTTCCATGCATGGCTTCACACAGTCGACCCATTGGCCATTCACGCCGCCAGTTGTTGATAAAAGATAGTGTTTCGTGACAAATCTGGATCGCATGTTCCAACATCGGACAATGGCAAGACTTCCCCGACCACCAGTGTCGGGTCCCGCAGGTGATAGACTCACCCCCTCCAATCCCCACATTGTCCCGTCAACATCACTTCAGCCCGCTACCAACCGGACCCCCCCCCCCCTCCCTTCCCCCCAACCCTGGACGTACTCTCAACTATATATACTCTTTGAGACAACTCCGCAGGTGACCGCAACACAGTTTCGAATTCGCAGGAAGCTTGGGCGAAGACCAATTCGAAACTGCAAGAAAAACAGTAAAGTATACATTCGACGGCCTGTTGGGTCAATAATTGGCAAAAACGGCAGGTGGCCTGGGCTAGTGGTACCGCTCTTTTTCCCGTGGCCTGGCGTGACCCGGGGGTCCCCGTCAACCACGGTTAATAAGGCCCTCAGGACTATCAGACCACAACAGCTTGCAATGCCATCAAAACAATTAAAAATTCGTTGTGCTGGCAGTTCAGTAAAGGTTGTTCCATGAGGTATTTTACGCGTTGGAAGAAACTAGCCCAGAAGTATTGACGGTTTACTAGCTTCCTTATTGAAAGATAAATTGTTTGTGCACCCACTTTCTGGTGAATAACAAAAAAGTCCAAAAAAAAAAAGAACTATGTTATGCAAAAGAATAAAACTGAGCAGTTTTTGCTCCAAGATCAAATCAAAATTCTTTACCAAATATGAATTAAAATAATATTATAATTTACATGTATATTAGTATATATCGTCACAAACAGAACTGCCAGATAAACAGTAGGCAGAAAGAGAGAAGAGGACAACAAACGAGGGGATGTGACAAACTGTTTCGTAAGAGTTTCACCGACTCGTCTAGCGTGACCCGGGGTCACTTGCCCGGTCGAGCCACCGGGTCACCCAATTTTCCCGTACGGCACGGCCATGCAAGGACCAGTGAAGGTGGTAGCTGTGAGGATTGGGCCCTCAAGTAGGGGCCTTGCCATGATGTACATGTTTTGGGCTAAGGCCCCAGCAAGCCTCGTGCCCGCCCTAAGTGAAGGCGGGCTAGCAAATCAACAAGAGCCCTCTGTGCAACATTTCACGAAGTGGGGTCCATAAAGTTGCAGCATGCCAGTTGGTTGGAGTGCACCGAGTCTCGGATTTCAGCAAATGCTGAAAACCCAGGGCCTCTGAGTTAGTTAGGCCCTGGGCACTTGAACGTGAGGCCGACAATGCATGCTGGGTAGGGAGGCTGAAAATGCCAAAGGGAAATCGGCCCAGTGTCTGAACCTGGCCGCAGGCCTTGATGAAAGAAGCGCAACTGCATTGCCCCGGGCCTCAACTGTATCGGGCTGTTTCAGCGCTCTGAGGCCCAGACGCAGGCTGAAGGGAAGCCGCCCACACGCAGCACTGGCGTATAGGCAAGCAGGGCGAGTGGGCAGGGATCTTGGCCAATGCAGGCATTGCGGGCACGCTGCGCTAATGCATGAGTGTTGCGTTAATGCAAAAGCTGCGATGCACTGGGACAAGCAGGTTAGCGCTAGGTGGTAGGGCGCTGCTTGCATGCAAGGCACTGGCGGCCATAGCCGGGCCGCATGAGGGTGCAGTGAGGGTGAAGGGCGAAGGTGGTCTTCGGAAGTGAAGGGCGCTGTGTGGGTAACAAGGGAGAGTGTGAGGAAGAGGACACGTACCTGGTGGAGGTGGAGGTCGGCATTGGTGTTGACATCATCACTCGCTGGTAGTCAAGTTGTCTGGTTGCTTTCATAGCTGTAGTTGTAGGCTTAGTCTGTAGAGTAGATAGGGCGCCTGGCGCCATTCATAAGAGAGAGCTACATTGGGTTATGTTGTTGGTGTTGCCCTGTAGGGCATGGACATTAACTCACGATTCTTCTGTATCATTCTCAATTGGATGGTTACTCGGTTTCATTGTACTATCTGCTTTGCCTTTGACTACTTGGACTTCAGTGTGATTTTGCGTTCTGGATTTCTGTGCTTCGTCCATACTCATGTTCCTTGCATAGCAAAAAAAATAAAAAATAAAAATAAAAAATAAATTTATTTTATAATTTTTTTTTAAATTTATTTTATATTCTAAATTTGGTAAAGAATTTCAATGTGACCCTAACGCACGCAAATTCAATTTATTTTTTTGCATAACATAGTTTTTTTTGCATTTCTTTTATAATTGTTTTTTTTTTTTTTGTTGGGACCTTCCCTGGTACTTGCACGGGCAGGATACCCGAGACTGGGGCAGCGCGACTGGTAGCCTGTATATTAATTTAATTTTTTGGTTTAAGGACGTTTTTGTCAAGGAATTAACTGCACAACACCCACTTTCTGTGATATCTCCCCTTCTCCCCATTTAAAACCCCCCATAAAAAAAAAAACACTTCAGAAAACATTATTCTCCACCAGCAAAGTTGACAATTTCACATTGTCTATTTCTTTGTTTTTCAGAACTACATCTCCATTTTCTGAAGAATCAATCATTCAGGAAAAGATTAAAAGAAAAAACAATATCATGTGAAATAGAAAAATATTACGCATATTGATGCAGCTCTTTCGACTTGTTCAAGTGCAATCTCCCCAACTTCATCCCAGATCTGAGAGCTTGGAGCTTCGTCCACAAAATACTCCTATGTAGAAATAGAAAAGCAAATTAAAATAAATTGAATTAACTAAAAAAAGAGTGTGTTCTTAAATTTGTGATTTGACTGATGCTACACATTCAACTTGACGTTGTGATGTCGTTGTTTCATGCTTTAAAGACAAGGAGAGAACCAGAGCAACTAGACCTTTCAAAGTGGAAAAATACCTACACTCGCTTACTTTAAGCTTTAGATCTCTGTTAACAGCTCCTATATAAACACACCTTTGTATGAAGACAATATTTATATGTGTGAAAGTGACGAAGAGAGACTCATAGTTGTCCAGAAATAACCATATCACACCATTACGGACATTAAAATTTTTCAAGTTCTCAAACAAATGGAAATGTAATAAAATTTAAGGTTCATGAATAGCACAAGTAAATCCATTGTAAAAGTTAGAAAAAAAAAAACTGGTACAGTTGGAAGCATGACAAGCACCTCCATGACACAGCCATACGTGTTTAACATATATTTTTTTGTCAAAAAACAGAAAACATTTTTAATGTACCAAACATAAGTACACAACCAAGTTAAGAAGATCATATGTTGGAAGCATGACAAGCACGTCCATGACACATCTATACGTGTTTCACATATATTTTTTTCCAAAAAAAAGAAAACATTCTTAATGTATCAAACATAAGTACACAACCAAGTTATAGTAAGAAGATCATATATTTAACCAGGGGGGGGGGGGAGTTGATCATATACCTGATTTAAAATCTCCAGATTTTCTTTCTCTGGAACTCGAGAAGATGGTTGGAGAACATCATCTTCAGAGTCGCTCTTGGGAATTTCTCTCAACTGATGCATATGAGAATTGTTGTACAGAAACTTGCTCCTTTCTGTAGACCTTTCTGTCAATTGTACTCCAAGTATAACCGACAACAAAAGAGAGTTTATAGAATAATTGCAAATATTTAAACAGAACTGACTGGTAAACCGTAGCTCGGTGCTCTCGAAGTCGTGGTATATATCGTCAAACATAACTGTCTGCTAAACCGTAGGCAGCGAGTGAAAAGAGAACAAGCAGCGAGGTCTGTGACCAACTGTTTCATCGAAGTTTCATTGACTCATCTATATAAAAGAGGATAATAAATGAGGAGCTGTGACAAACTGTTTCATTGAAGTTTCACCGACTCATCAAGAGTCTGAACCATCAACAGTCTGCTGAATCCCCTAACCGATTATACTGCAAGTGACAATCCACTACATATATACTGTCAAACAGAGCTGCTCAGTAAACCGTTAGGAGAGAGGGGTTGTAACAAACTGTTTCAGTGGACTTTCACCGACTCTCATCAGGAGGTTGAACCCTCAAAAGTTTGCAGAATCCTCTCACTGATTACACTGTAAGTGATAATCCACCTTAACCCCGGTTGTGGTTAAGCATCAACGACAGCCTGACAACTGATACCCTGAGGTTAGCACCAAGCACTGCCCTCAAGGTACGTGTGACGAGAATCAAAGCAGACTATCACTTACGCACACTAGATGGAAAACTCTACAAACTGTCAGTTCAGACCCCATCACAAGCCAGCAAAAACATCCATGAAACAACGAAAGTTTTGTCACAGCCAAAAAATACACTCCAGACATGCCGCTGACACTAGAGGCACAGCATGGCCGTGTAGTGATGGCACCAACCACTGTTGCTCGACATGACCGGAGAAAACTGTAGCAGGGCCGCGGACCTTCCCCGTTAATGCGCTGACACCTTCGGGGGGCGCCCACGGGAAGGCGCAGTCGCTGCTTGACTTGACATGGTAAAAACGGAATAAATGACAATGTTGTGATTAAACTGGCAAAATAAAATAAAATGAAGCACGCGATTACATTCGCAGAAGGAAAAAGGAATAAGCAGGAATATCAGGAGAACAGACGATAAAAAATATGGAGAACAAAAAACATAAAGTTTACGAGAAATATTATGAAAAAAACGACAGGAAGGAGTCATGCACCTCATTGCAAGGCTCTTTATTGTCTTCTTGTTCTTTCCCCGAACATAACGCACCCTGATAATAAACGTATGCAAGGTAACTTTCCAGGCCGATACAGTCAACATGAGGATGCGTTGTGTTCCGGGGAAGAAGGTAGAACGAGAAAGACGTAAGAGGGAAGCTAGACGACGGAGAGAAGAAACGAATGTCGAAGAGAGCTACAAAAAGAGGGACCGCCGCTTTCCTCCACCAAACAAAGAAAAAACGGGAAACACGAAAAATGAAAACTTGGGGTCATCCTTCGGGACATCCATTAAAAATTGGAACGATACAGAGAAGATTAGCATGACCCATGCGGAAGGATGACACACATAAATGGAGAAATGGTCACAACATTATCAATTTTTTTTCTTCGTTGATTGTCAACTGTTTGTCCCAGAGTCCATTTGCAATTTTTTTATTTTTTTTTTGAAAAAAACATTATCGAATTATCCATTATTATTGCATCAATAAGACGAGGTCGGGGACCCAGAAAATACTGGGGTCACTACCCAGCTTCGGCGAGTGCTAGAAAACAGGTCCAGCGTCTCATTCATCAGGCCTTACCATTTGCATTTTGCTTCTCTGTTGTCTGCTGCCGGATTTGTGGAAGCAGTTCTGTTGGCTCTGTTGTCTGAGCTGGTTGTCCAAATCGCCGTCCCTGTTCTGCTGCTCGGTTTGTTGCAGCCAGGAACGTTCATTTGAAGTGAGAGAAGGTTAACGGAGACCCTAATTTTCAGACCACTTGCCATTGGTGGGGAGCTGCGATAGTTTTGGGGAGTTAGGGGTGTTGATAAAAGCAATCACCTCTAGCCCTAAGAGAGACTCAATCTATTGGTGGGGAGGCTCACCTGCTGGAAAGCGGGTCCAGAGTCCCATATACAACAAGCATTGAGAATATCTGAGAAACGTATCGGTGGAGCCTGCTAGCAATAATTGCACTGGGAGCCGGGGGATTGACTGAGCAGGCCTGTGCAGTGTACAAGATGTAGCACTAGGTTATCAGTATCGCCTATCGCCCTGCATTCTATCTATATCCTTCTCTCATCTATCCCATCTTCTTGCCAGTGCTCATCTGAGAGATCCGGGTTGGTTGGCATTGGACTCTTGAAAACACGGTTTGAAGAGTGGTGTGGCGAGCCCTTATGATTCACAAATGATAACAGGGAAGAGGACAAGATGAGAGGTGAAAGTCTCTAATTCAAGAATGGCAGAAGACAAAACCACCAGTGCTTGGCCCAGCTAACGGCCGCGGGCCTCCCCCGTTAATGCGCCGACACCTTTGGGGGTCGGCCAAGGGAAGGCCCAGTCGTTGCTTAGAAGGCCGGCCCCTACTTTTTTTGGTACGACGCCACAGATTCACAACACAAAAGAACAAAGAAAGAAAAAACAAAAAAAATCAAATACACAAAATTTAGAAAAGAAAGAAAACGAATGGTAAAACACAAAGTCTCACAGGAGGGAGGGAGGGAGGGAGCGAGGGAGGAGGGGGGGGGGGGAGAGAGAGAGAGAGAGAGAGAGAGAGAGAGAGAGAGAGAGAGAGAGAGAGAGAAAGAGAGAGAAAGAGAGCTCAGCAACGGGAATGCATTCTCATTTTCGTTTTTCGGAACGGCAGAGAGAGAGAGAGGGGGGCGGTGATCTGCACGGAGGACAGTGATGAACTCGACACCTCTGTCTATCTCTCTCTCTCTCTCTCTCTCTCTCTCTCTCTCTCTCTCTCATTTCAAAAAAATGGAAACGGGAATGAATCTTTCCGCTTTCGCGTTCTTCTCCAAGGACGTTCATGAGGTTAGCGCCCGGTAGTTCGAGCCTCAACAAGGCTCGGCATACCGGTCAGCCGAGGCTTGCACTTGATAGCCGGGCCAAGTACTCGTAATTTAATTTAATTTAGGAAGTTGTTTTCTTTATTCTTGAATTCTTTAAATTTTTTTTAAGCCGTGCCTAGGGGTCATGCCCGACCGGCTACCCAAATATGTATCCAGACACAAGTTGGTTTCCCCGGCGCCCGAAAAAAGATCATGGAGATCAGTAGAAAAAAAACAACCTTATGAGCTACGACCACTGTGTCATATGCTTGGGGCAATAGCATGAATTTGAAACTGTCACACATAGCGTATCTAAACATAGAAAAGACCAATTACTATCAAGGAAACATTGCAAACCGAAAACGTTATGGTCGTCCCTATTTCCCTACCCTTTATCCCTCAAGTTAACCTTCCCCCCTTTCCTTTCCAGAGGATCAAAAACGGGACTTGGCGGGCAATTTGAAAAGAGTGCTAGACTATGACATTGGGGAATCTAAAAATTGTCAAAGAGCAAGTGCGAGGGGAATCAAGAGATCAGATAGAAACGGAAGTGTAATGCAAGAATCAACCTTAACTGGCTGAACCTCCATCACCACGCCGAGTTTTGACAACGAAGTCGCACCAATCAGAATCATGGGCTAATTCCATGAGGAATGCATGCAACAATAAATTTCGAACGGACAGCGAGCAGCCTATGCAAACAATGCACCTTCACAGAAGTGCACCACCGGACAGCAGACTGCTCAATAATTAATCTGATTAACAAAGACAACAAAGAATTTACAGACATATTCAAAAATTCACCTCTGTCTCATCCAACAGTAGACCATTGACATCAATATCACGGTTTATGGAAGTGTTTTCAGAAGATATTGTTGTTTCAAGGAGGCCAGTGATTCTACTCCTCGTTGTTCATTTTGTTACTGTAACTTTCTCAATGACTTCATTTTTGAAAAAATGGTCCATGACCTGCTTGATAACAACGAGACACACAATAAGTTAGTAATTCTCAAGTCGGTCATGTAGGCAGAAGATTAACAAAATGGAAAAGACAAAAAAAATAGTACCTAGACTACCAGTCGGGCCGCCCGGGTCCTGGGTCTCGGTTGAGCTGCCCGTACAAAGACCAAGGTCCCAGGGGAAAAAAAAAAAAAAATCCAAAATTTCTGAAAGTAAAGCTATGTTATGCACAAAAACAAGTTGAACAACTTTTTTCTACAGAGTTGCATTGAAACTCTTTACCAAAAATAATTCTTTGTTGGCCTGACCAGGCAAGTCACCCCGAGGCCCGAGCGACTCTCATAGCCAGAAGAAGTAAAAAATTACAAATTTAAAAAAAAATGAAAAACTTACAAAACTCAAAAAGTAAAAATATGTACAAAATTTATATTCAATGAGGGTTTTTTACAAAAACCTCTCTCTCTCTCTCTCTCTCTCTCTCTCTCTCTCTCTCTCTCTCTCTCTCCCCCCTAGGGGTCATGCCCTGGCGCCCTGTCTGCTGCTGAGACCGCCGCCACCGGCGCCATCGGCTCGTCATCACGGATCGGCACCACCGACCTTCCCGCCGCTGAAGCGGCGCCAGTCACCAACTGATGGTTCGGCTACTGCTGTTGCTGCCAATGTCCCACGTCAACGGATGCTGCATTGCCCGCTGAATGACGGCGAGACGAGAATTGGTGGGAAGCTGTTGCAGGGTAGGAGGCTCCCGTCGTCGTGCTCTCGTTCACCACCAGTAGTTGTACCGTCTCGACCGCCGCTTATGCACAACAACGCATTACAAGCAAATTCCCCAAATGGCCATCATAATGATGTCGGTGATGATGATGATGATTTACCAAAGTTTTGGCTGCCGATGTGAAAAACTTACAAAACTCAAAAAGTAAAAATATGTACAAAATTTATATCCAATGAGAGTTTTTTACAAAAACCTCTCTCCCTCTCTCTCTCTCTCTCTCTCTCTCTCTCTCTCTCTCTCTCTCTCTCTCTCTCTCTCTCTCTCTCTCTCTCTCTCTGCTGAGAGTAGCACCAACTGTTACTGTTCTAGTTGCAAAAATCCCACATCCTCCTTGTGCTCCTAGGACTCCCCCTTTCTCTTTCTGCTGTTTGCTAGAAGTGGGACAAACAGGGAATGACTCGAAAAATGACAAATGCTTTAACCCAACACCATGCGTTCATAAAAATTACCTTTCAAGTTTACCATTTCTCGGAAATATCGTACAAATCAGGATTAATATCATCAAATGAACAGTCATCGATGATGTTCATCACACTGTCCTCCACCACAGGAGGTCTTCCGATATTCATCTCCTCCTCTCTACCCCGTATCATGAGCATATGACCATGGAAGTTGTCAACTGCTGCAGTGTGCCGATTCACTTGTCCTATCATGGCAATATGAACATCATTGTATGCCACAATCTCTACAGACTCTGCAGATAGAGGTGTTGTTGTCCTATCATGGCAATCTCTTCCGATATTCATCTCCTCCTCCATACTATTCACGTGGGAGGGTCCATTCGTTCCTTGCTCCTCTTCATCTTGACTTAAGTCAATGAACCAATCATCCACCAATACTTGACCATTCTGCACAGTTTGTTTTTTGCCTTGTCTAATGTTTTGTTCTCTTTTCTCCTGATTTCTCTGACTGACAAAAGTTTCCGCTTCCATCTCATCCTCTGCGCAATGGCCTTCACCCACTTCCACATTCATTTTTGCACTTAGCCCACTCCAGGGTCTTGTCTCTTCTCCCATACTGAAGTCTCCACCTTCTTCAACAACACGTTTTGCCTTTTCTCCCATACTGAAGTCTCCACCTTCTTCGACAACATTCTCATCACTAACAAAACTTCTTTTTTTACTCAGATCTTCAATACAATAGGGTAAACTTCCGTCCTCCCTGTTCACGTCAACATGATAGGTGTCTGCACGGTCATTTTCATTTGCAACATTTCCTTCACTATTCAACTCTTTCCCATCGTTAACATTCCCATGTGCATTGTGTTTCCCACCACGACGAGAAAACTCTACTCCCTGTCTCTTACTATTTGAGCATCGTAATTTGTGTGTTGTCGCCCTCTCAAAGTGTTTACCGTGCACATTGTGTTTTTTCGACAAATGAATAGTCAATCCGTGTCCATTTTGATACTCCTTATGACACACTGGACAGCAAAATGGATTGTGCTGTGTCTCCAGTTTTTGTTTCATGGCTCGACCTTTCTTTTGTCTACCCCTTCTACAAATAGGTGTGCTTTCATCTGCTCCTGCCCTTCTAGAACCTGCCTCATCCTTCCTCTGCTTACCCTTCCTAGCAACAGACATGGTTTGATCTGATCCTGCGTTACTAGCAACAGGCATGCTTTGATGTGACCCCTCTGCAGACAAGTGTGCTTTGCTCTGATCCTGCCTTTTTGGAATCTGGAATGCTCTGATGTGACTCTTCTGCTCTAGAACAAGGTATGCTTTCATCTGACCCCATCTTTGAACAACCTGGTCTGGATTGATGTGACCCCTCCACTTCCCTCGCACTATCTTCTCCATCGTTGTGTGGTGCAGAAGCTACCAACACAACTGAAATTTTACTAGGAAGAGACTGCTCGCATAAAGGACAAATTTCAAATTCACGTGCATTCTCAATGTTCAAATTTTTCATTTTTACTCGCTGACTAAAAGCAGTATTAAAGCAGAATAGCAGAGATGCTATGTCCAATGAGCTCCAATCCTGAAAATACCAAACAAGGTACAAATAACATATACAAAACAATCAATTGTTTAGATACTCCTATAATAATACTCGAAGATCTTTTTGAACTTTGTAAACCCCCTTAATCAAGAAAGTGATGGTCTGGGGTTCCACAACAAAAAAAAGAAAAAAGCTAAATAACGAGGTCAACCGACATTGCCCAACAAGCAAAATCATCAAAAAGCAAGCAACGTAATGTGACAAGCCGAACTTTCAAAAATTAAAAAGCAACAGAAATGAACAATCCACCAACGACTACAAGTTGAGGAACGAGCCCTCAAACGGGCCCTATCAGACATCACATGCTCTAGGCTAAGGCCCCAGCAAGTTGAGTGCCCGCCCTAAGTGAAGGCGGGCTTGAATATTTGTCAAACTCTAAGGCCAAAATTCGACATATTCCATATGTGGGTATTCAGGTTCTCGCAGCACGCCAGTTGGTTGGGGAGATGCATGATCCTTACTAAGTTGCGTCGTACAGTTGGCCCAGGCCTTGACAATTGCACCTGGGCACATACACACAAAGCAGGGCCGATACTTTGGGAAAGCAGTACTGCCAACGCACCTACCTGGGAGCCCTGCACAGATGCAACAAACAGCCCAAGTCCGGAGACTCAGGTCGTGCCCTACTGTAAAAGCCGTCCAGGCCCTCAACTGTAGTCTCGGGCCTGCACGCAGGGACTGAAACCCAACCGAAAGCTACTGGAAGCTTCGAGGCAGGCCACACGCAGCATCCAGGAGGCTGCCACTTCCATAAAAGAAGTGAGGCAGCCCAAGGCAGGCATTCTGCCCAATGCAGACAATGCGGAAGTGCTGTTGCACTATCACTTGATGCTGCGCTGCGGCCAAGGGCGCTTACGGGCCACGTTCAGGTGAAGTGGGGCGCTGCAGGGCAGCAGGCCGCAGGCAGCCATAGCTGGGCTGCTGGGCGCCACAGGGTAATGCGGGCAATCTGGTGGTCTTCAGGGAAGGAGCCGAGTGTGGGGAAATCAAGGTTTGACTGAGGGTGACGAAACACGTACCTAGTGCTTGAAGAGAGGTCGGCTATGGTGACGAGATACGTACCTGGTGCTTGAAGAGAGGTCGGCTATGGAGCGACTTTGGATACCGTGTTGGTGTGGCCTACGGGCTTGAACATTGGCTCATTACTTTATTGTTTTGCTGTATTTGGATGGATTCTCGGTGCTATTGTGCTCTGTACTTGTACACGACTACTCAGACAACTGTGTGATCTTGCAATTCGGTTTTCTGTATATCGTTCACACTCATATTCCTTGCAGCCTGAAATTTGCCAAAAAACCCGGTGCCTGCCTCTTACAAGCACCACTGGCAGTGGAGGGGATTGTTAAGAAAAAAAAAGACATGCCCACCTGCGTCTGCTCCAGCATACACACAGCCTAGCCTGCCTGTCGACAAGTGTCCGTCCACCGGCGACCAAGTCCACCAACACTGCCCGTTTTCACCCGAATAGTACATCCGGTTATTACGACTTCATCTGGATTGGAGGGTGTTTTTTTTTTTTTTTTTGCGTTGGGCCTGCCCAGGACCCTGCCCGGGGTCAAGGCCCAGGCGGGCACCCAGGCGTGTATTGGAAAAATAACCTAGATTTTTCTTTTTTTGAATTAATTTAAATTTTGGTAAAGAATTTCGATCTGAGCCTGAGGCAAAAGTTTTTCAGTTTATTTTTCTGCATAACATAGTTTTTGTCCGGATCTTGGATAATTTTTTGTTTTTTTCTGGGACCTTCCCTGGCCCTTGCACGGTCGGGCCACCCGGGAAAATAGGGTGACCTGGGCGGCCTGGCTGGTAGCCTAGGCTTTTGAGTTTTTTTTCCCCTTAAATATTTATTGCCTGTTTGTTTTTTTGGCTGCATTGTTTGTTCGCGAAAGTTTTGAAGACATTGCTTATGGTGATGCTAGGGAAAACCCTGAATTTCGGGCCTTCCGTTCTTCATCTCTCATTAGAAACCAGCCTGACAACCTCTATGTCATCGTACAGTGGCAGCGTTCTAGCACGAGTAGACTTATGCTTTTTTTAATTTTTATTTTTTTTCCTTTTGCTTGCACTATAAATCTTTTTGCTTTGCCTGCTCTACAAACCTTTAGACTATATGCAATCCTTTTGCTGGTGACACCACATGACAGGTGTCTCTAAAGATGGGTGATTTTGGCGCAAGAAGAGGTTAATACCAAATGCTAAACCCTAAACCCTAAAACTGTTTGGGGGTCAAAATTTGTGTGTGTGTTTCCGAAAAAAATATATATTCACAATTTTTTGCATGTTTTTATTCGAGGTCAAGTTTACTGTCAGGCGAATTAGATTTCTAATGGACTCTTTAAAATTAGGATGTTCACATTTCAAAAAATTCTGCAACTTTGAGAAAAAGTCCAAAAAGTCACATGGCAAACAAGATGAGGGCATACTCACACTATGGACCTCCTTGGATGTATATGACTTCTTTTCCGATAGAACGTGGATGCACCTAAGTACACAACTTCTTTTTCAACACCGCGTGGTGGATGCACCTAACCACAACTCCACAGAGAAGTGGGAAGGTTGTTAAATGACTAGGTCTTGAAATATTTGTAATGCTTAATACATACGTGGGAACACACTACAAAGTTCATTTTCTATATCACCCACAAAACAATTTTTTATTTTTTTTAAATTTGGATAATTTCTCGATATATGTGTGTCATCGTTGCGCAGGGGCCATGCTAATCTTCTTTGTATCATTCCAATTTTAACGGATGTCCTTAAGAACACTATACAATTTCTACTAGATCTGAAAGAAGGATTTGCTACAAAGCGCACCTCGAGTAGTTCAACCTTATAAGATACAAATTATCTTCAATCAACAATCAAAATTTTCTACTAAACTCACTCCCGCTAAACACACCATATCTCTTTTTGATATCTATGCCTATGATGCATTAAACAAGAACTTCTTCCCCCCCCCGGAAGCGCGGGGGTATTTCCGGCCGCTGAAGCCCCAGGGGGATCGTACAAATTTCAAAGTAGATGCACATTTGACGAACCCTTATGCGTACATTTGAACAAATACATACATTGACCTTTACTACAACTACTGAAAGAATGAAGATGTGTGATCACAGGCCCAACCCACGTGCTTGACAACCCAGAAAGCCTAGCTATGCACGTTGAACTCTCAAACTAAGTGCGTAAGCGAACAAACCCACCTGCTGCATTTTATTTTTTTGCCTGGACCTAGGGTCTTTCTATTCCTATTGAACTAAAGCTCCCCCGAATGTATATGTAGACAACGTACTACATAATCAGACCCATAAGGGCCTGTTTGTTTTTGGTTTTTCAATTTTTTTCCTTCTGGAGCTGTGCTTTTTTTCAGAACGAAAAAGGAGGAAGCCAAGTACATAACACTCAACCATTTACAGAAATGAAAGCAGAAAGAAACAAGTGTAGAAAACAAGGCACGAGTGCAAAAGGATAAAACTATTGATGAAAACGCTACATTTGGACGGGTGCCAACTCGCCAAGCCATGTTTTCCTAGGGGGGTTCCACCATCTTTCTCTCTCTCTCTCTCTCTCTCTCTCACACACACACACACACACACACACACACACACACACACACACACACACACACACACACACACACA
>BFEA01001072.1:164822-178620 GCA_003427395.1 Chara braunii
TCTGCCTACGGGTTACCGGGCAGTTCTGTTTGTGAATATATATATATATATATATATATATATATATATATATATATATATATATATATATATATATATATATATATACGATAATTTTATATTATACGAAAAAGTTTTCTTGTTTACAAATTTTTTTATTCTCTGCCCTGCTGTTGCCCTCTGAACTAACAGTGAGTAGTGCACCACTGGAGTCTACAAGCAGCAGGGCATTTTCTCTGTCGTTAGCATGCCCAAGTTCATCATCGTGTTGTGCATAAAGGTCAGTGTGTTATGAACTTGGTTGTCTGACAATTTGTTTGCCACTCACATACAAAAGAACTCACACACGCCCATACATGCATGAGACAAAGGGGAGGAGGAGATAGAGTCCAACTACACACAGACCAGAGATAAGCAGCGGAAGATTAAACATGCACAGATGGGGAGAACACACACAGTGTTTCTCTCTCTCTTACAAACTCCCAATAATCAATCACAAGATGACACTGCGAAGATCACAATCGGAATATAACACAGATGATGAGCCAACTCAACTCAATTAACCCCAAATTGTTCCAGAGTTCAACCCAGTGTCTCGCCATCCCAGAACCACAAACTCCACCCACTACTCCACTCTAAGAGTCTAGCGCTGTACTGGAATAGCCTCCCAAAACTTGGTTGGCCATGGACACTGTCATGCGAAAATGAATTGCCAAAAGTCCTGAACCGATGGGCCTAACCTATCTATAGACTACCTAGACTTAGACCGGACTGACTAACCGACCGGTACCGTTGCTGTTTCGGCCTCTCGGCATCTACCGGACCCGGCTATAGGCTATAGCACCGTCTAGCACTGTAGGCCACTTAGGGCCTGCCTGTCCTAGGGGTAGCCGGACCTGCTCTCGGCAGTTAGGGTAGCTGTAGGAATTCGGTTAGTACCGCGCATGTATTTTCCCAGATTTGCAGATCTGTCCCTCACGAATTTCCTCACAGGCGGGTCTCTCAGTTACCCCTCAGCCAACCAAAATTACAAAACTAACCCCACGGGTTAGTATAGAGCCTTGCAGTCAATCTCGACAGCAAGAATCATCAAGTCATTTCAAGTGTCTTCTCCCCTCCCTGCACTTCTAAAAATTTCATTTCCCTAAATATTTCGCTTCCCTCTTTTTTTTTTCCCTTTCCAAAAAACAGAACCTTAGGAATGTGGCTCCTTTTTCATTCTCGGGAGCGTCAGTCCGGTTCCTATTTCCCCGTGGAGCGTTGAGGAAGGATGTCCCGAACTCCACTCCTGCCTAAGTAAGCATGTCCTATTTTGTTACTGTCCTTTGTGGCTATTTGGTATCGTTTGAGTCTAGGTGATTGTGATTTTTTTTTGTTGGTTTTGTTTGGCTACCACGGCCTGCTCCTCTCTGTCGATTTGACCACCTGATTGCCAGCGCTTACTAGAACTGTTAGTGTGGCGTCCCAACCTGCTGTTTTGCTAGATCCTTAGGCGTTGTCCATCATGATAGATTCACAAAGTGCTAAAACCCTAAACCCTAGCTTGTTGTCATCTTGATTGAGTGTGCCAAGTGCTAAAACAGTTCATGGGTGTATCGTTGAGGTAGTCTCATTGGTAGACTACCCGTTTTGGTGGACTAAGCGGCGTAGCTCAATAGGTATCACACACAATATAGCATGCAGTATATAGCATGCAGTATAGCACGCAGTATAGCACACAGTATAGCACACAGCATAGCACACAGTGTAGCGCGCAATATCTCACACACTATAGCATGCAGTTGAGCACGCAGTGTAGCATTGAGTATACCACGCAGCTAGCACACAGTGTAGCACACAGTATAACACACATTGTAGTGCGCAGTATACCATGCAGTATAGGATGCAGTATAACATCCAGTATAGCATGCAGTATAGTACACAGTGTACCACGCATTATAGCATGCAGTATGCCACGAAGTATACCACAAAGTATAGCATACTTTAGGAATGCTAGTATGGAAGTAGGTGAATCACATGCAATGACCTGTCTGTGAAAGACACACATAGTGTGGCATTTTGGGGAACTCCCAGTATAGCACGCAGCATAACTTCTTTCTTTCTGATCTGAAGGGAAGGATGCGTATTGCTATGAGAGGAGATAAGTTGCGGTTACAAGGATGTTTTCTTCTATCACACTATGAAACTAATGATGCCATTGCATCTCAAGAAGATCGTATGTACTCTCTCTCCTTGGGGAGTCTAAGATAACTGCAGCTCAGCATAAGGGCAGTCAGATGCTTGCTCTGTAATAGGACATAGTACAGCTGATGCAGCTGTTGCATTGTGCAACTCGATCTCATTTGCTGTACTGTGCTTACCACTTGGGTAGGTCTGGGTCGTTCAAATTATACTACACAGACGCACTTACACACACACACACACACACACACACACACACACACACACACACACACACACACACACATACATACACATACAGGCACATAGAGTGTGTGCGTTCATGCATATTAGAAGTTATTTATATGCTCCTGTAGTATTCCCAGGCGATTTGTGTAGGTCAACCACTTCACCCACTGGCAGATGTTTGATCCATCTTTTTGAGATAGTTGTACATGGGTCCATTGTCTTATTGCTTATCTTATACCCTATCTTTACTTTGTAGCCTTCTAATCCTCTTATACCTTTGTCTCGTCTGTATATTATCCAATTATTGGGAATGTTTCCTCTTCCTGGGGTTTTGCTTCTCCTTTTTTGTCTCAATGTTCTGACCTTCCTCATATTCTCTAAGTTGAAATCTAGGTTTATTATGTTCTCTTCTTTGATTTCTGTAATTGATTTGTGTTTGTTCAGTAACTCGTGTATCTCAAATTCCGCTATGTTACTTATGGATGGACAACGATTGAGAGAGCATGGTTTTTTTTTTTTTTTTTTTTTTTTTTTTTGAAAAGGAAACCAAGTGAAAAAAAGGGGGGGGGGGAAGTTGGAAGAGAGGAGTAGAAAGAGAGAGGTGCCATAACACTACCCCCCTCCCCTCTCCCCCTCCCTTGGCAGATCAACCCTTTTAACGGGCTGGTGCAGCTCTAAAGAAAAAGAACACCCTTTTTTCATGAAATTTCTAGGAAGTTTCAACGCGAGAAACATACACTACAGGCATAACCTGCACTATCATTATACTATGCCTTTTAACTTTTATATAAAAATTGTATATATATCAAGAATGGATTGTCAAGGGTGTTTTGCAGTGCTTTGCAGTCATTTCCAGCACGTGCAGTAAAAAAAAAAGGTGAACTTTTAACCTTTGCGAGTCTGCGGTAACTTCTTGTAGAAGCCATATTGTTCAAATGTGCTCTGTATCCAATTCTAAAGAATTTTGAAATTGAAATGTTTGTAAAATTTGTGGTGTGTATGTGTGTGTGTGTGTGTGTGTGTGTGTGTGTGTGTGTGTGTGTGTGTGTGTGTGTGTGTGTGTGTGAGAGAGAGAGTCATATTGGCTGACACTGGTTTATTGTTGTCTGGTGGGTAACTCTACAGGATCCAAGAATACGCCTGGTGTTTTGGAAAGGACATTTGAATTTACAGTCCAGGAAGGCAAGCTGTTCATGTTGAAGTGCAAACTGGCAAGAGGACACGAACTAGTGCCATCAGAATCGTTACAGACCTTATCTTCGAAGGACTAGTCAATCCCGAGGAGCGACTTGTACCAGCTATTGTTTAAGCAACTTACATGTATGTCACAGAGAGAGAGAGAGAGAGAGAGAGAGAGAGCAAAAGAAACTTGGCAAACATCTCATGTGGATTGTGAACAGTACTCAAAGATATTATTGCATAAAATTGGATGAGGGTTGCTCTTGTGCTTGCCCTGTGCCACCCTTTATTTTTTCTACGTAAATTATAATTTTTTTGGAAATTTTAGTGATCTTGGTAGGTGTTGTTTGAAAAATTTTAACTTATCTTTTGATAATACACTGTATCTTTTTACAAATATTTTGCAAGATGTATGATACGCAAACTTATTAACATATACACGATTGTGCGTGTTTGTTGTTCTCTTGCTGTATATGGGAAAAAAAGTTATAATTGTATTATACCTCATTTTTTCTCAAGCATTCAAATGGCTTCTTGTGCAACTTCCAGGAAACAAAGTATTGGGGATATTCCTCCTGTCGACACAATATCCAGACTTATGAGGAAAGCTGCACGTATCCTTCCAAGCCTCAATTCGATGTTCTCTGACAGTTTTACTGAAATGCTTGAACACCTTGCCCTTGAGGCTGGCTGTTCACCTTGGATGCTCATTCCGCCGATACTCTCAGTATGTGGTTTCTTAATGGGATCGAGGGCACAACTTGCAGTGTCTAGACACCATTGGAGATTGTCGACAATTTTTTGGAGTATTGTACAGGGATTCAGCGGGATGGGAAAATCACCAGCACACATGAAGGTTTTATCATGTCTGGACAGAGCAGAGATGGAGTTAAAGCTATGATGGAAAGCCAAACTGCGAATCAAGATGCAACTCCAAATGACATAGAGAAAAAGAAGATCAAGTTTCACCTGTCCGGTGTAAGTTATGACATAAACTATGTTTTGACAATCTCTGAATTTCTCTACCTCCTGCAAGAAAAAGGAATCCCAATCGTGAAAAAAAAACAATAACACCTTAAGCACTTTCTGCTTGAATCGGCTGAGAGGGAAACAAAGTACACATGAAACAAAGGAGGCATAAATAACGAGACATATCAAAACTATGAGATCCCTATTTGTTATTTTGAAGGCTCCATGAGTGCAAGTTGTTTCAATATCTTGTCGTACTTCACTACGTTTTAGCATTATCCAATGTATGTAAAAAACCACATCCTTGTACCTCCACCTCCTCTATCTTTAGACATTCTGGCGCAATATCCACCAGTTCCGATTGTGCCCAGCTGTGGCATACTGCGTAGCCACACGGGCCCTGCAGGGCCGGTCCCGCACTTTCAGCAAAAAGCCTAAAAGAAAGGGCTTACAGGACCGGGTCGTTTCAGCCTGAAAGCTGAAAAACGAGGGCCTGCAGGCCCTACTCCGTTTCAACCTATTTCTGGGCATTTCAGGACCAGAGGTTGTCCAGCTTGAAACGGAGGGCCATTTTCAGGGCCTCATCGTTTCGACCGACCCTAAGACTCAGGCACGAAAACAGGGTTTCGGAACAGGCCAGAAATAGCCTGTTCCCCACGAGTTTGAGCAGAAGCTGCAGCGGCAGCCCCTGCCTCCCTACGGCATAGGCAAGAGCAGCTTCTTGACTGCTCCCCCTGCAGTCAGGAGGCACCCGGTAATACATAGGAGTTCCCATGCACTTCACGGGTAGGTAGTTGTCAGTAGGCACGAGTAGTCTTCAGGATTTCGGCCGCAACACTCAGGAGGAGCGTTGCAGTAGTCTTCAGCGCTAGGCAGTAGTATTAGCGCTAGTAGTAGTCTTCGGCGTTGGGCGCCCATAGCCATAACTGTGGTCTTCAGCGCTGGGCGCCCATAGCCATAGCTGTAGTCTTCAGCGCTGGGCACTATAGTAGCCACTATAGTAGTAGTTGGTAGTAGTATCGGAGAGAGACACTGGCGGAGGCCAGTGGTACTTACCTGTGGCGCCATCGCTCCAACTCCATCTTCGGTGTACTTGCATCAAGACGCCAATTTTATAGGTTAGTACTGGACTGAGAGAGAGAGAGAGAGAAAGTTTTTCTTCTTCCTCTTCTATGTCGACTATCTCTTTTTCCCCTCTCACTGCCTACCTCTCAGTCTCCATGGACTACGAGAGAGAGTTGTGACATGAGACTTGACGACATTGGATTCAGACTTGACTTCGGGATTCAGACATTCGATGAGGATTATTTGGGACATGTACCGCAGACTTGGAGTTGACGACATCTCCCATCTTCTCCTCCCTCTGTCTCTTTTTCCCCATCCTCTTCGTCTGTGTATGTCTGGGTCTGGCGCTATCCTTCTGTGTGAGCGCCAGCCCTTCACACCATTGTACGATGATGATGTATGTCAAGACTGCATTGCAACATTGATTGAGTCGGATCATTGGTATCTAAAGTCTTCCGCTTCGCCATATTGTACTTTGCATGAGGGGTCGGTTCTTGTTTCTGTTTGCACCTTTACGGTACGCAACACCAACTCTCTTCCTCTGTGACCATCACCCGCCTGCACCAAGCTTTCCTCGCCAATCTTCAGATTGTAAGCCCCGGCTTTTTCAACTCATGCTGGTGATGGCGGACTTCACGTGCGCTATATTGTGACATTTTTTTAGCAAGGGTTCAGTCCAGACGACAAGCATATGCAGAGTTTTGACGATTTTTGTTTGTGTCTGTGAGAGAGAGAGAGAGAGAGAGAAAGGCGTAGGGGACTATGGTGCTTTTATGCTCTCTTTTATTTAGATATTTGTTTGCAATTATGCTTCACAATGCTCCTTGTCCCCACCTATTTCTTCTATAGTTTTTTTCAAATTTCTCCTCTCTGTATAGAGGTTATCCTTTCTGTTTCGATGCAAGATACTCCTTCCTCATCTTCCCATATTTTCTTTTCCTACGGCTCTTTGTTCTCTTGTTCTCTCCACGTCCACACAACCCCAGTTTCATACCCTGACGGTCTAAAACTGAAATTAGGATTTAGACTTTTAATTTTTTTAATAATTTTTTTAGAAATTTTTTGAAATTGTCTGGGTTCAAGGTTATAATGTACCAAATTTGATCTCATTCGGAGTATTGTAAATTTGAAATTCCTCTGCTGAGATTTCGAAAATTTCTCAAGAATTTCTGAAATAGAATGTTAGCGAAATTTGCAAGAAAGTGCAGTTTTGCCTCGATGTTTTATAGGTTAAAAAAAATAAATCCAATTTGTTTGCATTTAGTTAGTATGGTCACCACTCTAAGAACTAGTGGCAAGTTTGGTTAAGATGACCCTTGGGTTTTGTTACAAATGGCATGACAAGTGGTCTGAAAATTTGGGCCTCCAATAACCGCCTCTCTCTCTCTCTTGAAAATTTAGTACGTCAACGGTAAAAAACATAGAAATTCGGTCATATTATGACTCTGTCTTTCTTCTGTTAACTGACTCTGTGTTCTAATTTTTTGTGTTCTGTGTTGCATGATTTTTATAACAATATTTGCAGAAAACCTTTGAAAAGATGTTCGACTCTCTGCTTGAATGCATGAACCCTGAACTTGTTGCACTGGAAGATAAGTTAGGGACAATATTTGATAAAATGGATTTACACAAATCATCATCATCAGGATCACGTGGCCTGGACAGAACAAGTATGCTGAGTCTGAAAAGTGGCGGCAGGTGGGAGATGCAAACTTGCGGAAACCCAAATCGAAAACTGAACCGAACACATGTTGTTCTGACACGTTACACGCAACCAGAGCGCTTTCTTAGCCTGCATTCAAATAATGAAGATGGCTTAATGAACAGGTTCAACGTTTACATTCAAGATGTGGAGATCAAGATGTATCAGGACACTGATGGGCCAGAGGCACCGGATGAAAGTGTCTTCTCAACTGATTATCTTCCAATTGTTGAGGAAATGGATCGTTACCGTCAAGTCCCAATTGAAGCGTCGACAAAACTTTTCGAGGTATGTAAACAGTAAAAACAATGTGTTTTCGGACTTTTTCCTCGTACTTTTTTTTTTGGAAAGTTGAGAATCTGTTTCAAAGTAATGGTCTCCTTTGTATATCTATATTTTATCGTAAAAAAAATGTATTTTTTTTTTAATAGAGAAAACAATTCAAAACATCCAGCGAAATCATGCTCCCCTGCGGTGATAAAAGTACACACGGGGTCAATAAGTTTTCACAAATGGCTTCTGTCCATTGGGTGGGGAGTAACACTTGTTAGAAACTGGGGGAACATTACCAGCTTCGATTTAACTGCTTTTTGTGTGTTTTTTAGTTGTTCTATTTTTCCACATTCATTGTTATTTTTCTCACACCAAGCCTAACTGCAGTGCTTTAGTTTCAATGTGTCGAACAACTTTTCAAAAGAATATGGTTGTTACACCATCCTATCGCAGAGCAAGGGGCCACCAGAGTAACACATTACTGGCTCAACCATAACTCCAAGGCAAAATTTATCAGTGAATAAAACTATTTTCAGAAGATTTTGAAGGACCTGCAGAAGACGTCCGGCGATGGAAAGGGAGGTCAGTTGTAATATTGTCCTATGAATTTCATTCTTCCAAAAAAAATGTTTTCAACGTGAAACAGGTGTTTACAACAGGTCAGTTTGAAATATATTCGTACGAACTATCAGTCATACTATTTTCCCTTAAAACTTGTGTAAGTCTCACAGTTTTGCATATCTGACAAATTTTCTCTTCGCATTCCTTGCCTACAAAATGAGCTTGTCTACAAAATGGACTGCTTGGTTGGACGAACAAGGTCTATCTCTGCAAGGAAGAAAACTTATAGAAATTGCTAAGCGACATAAAGAACGGCCCACATTCTAGCCCGATCGTTATCACGGATGGTACAGATCTCGCACTAACAAGAACAAATTCTCATCAGCATGAGATCTTCCACCCTCGATGAACCGACCTGCCGCACAACCTTCGATGAACCGACCTGTCGCACAACCTATTGAAAACATTGTTTTTGTGGGGAATGTACTTTTATTTTTGTGGGCAGCATATCTATCTAGCGAGTAACCTACCTACCGTGCGGCCTATATGTTGCTATAGCGCCCTACCTTTTTTTATTATGGGTGGCCCACCACGGTGAGACCTATCTCTTGCTACAACGGTGCTGCCTATGACCTACTGGGCGACCTACCAGCGGCGCTGCCTACTACCTACAGAGTGACCGATGACAACTTATAGGGTTGTAGCACTCTCTCCCTCTCTCTATCTCTTTTTGTCTCTCTCTCAACCCCTTGCTACGTGAATCAGTGGTGCTCTGAGCGCGCTTCTTCTCAGTGTGGTTCGACTTGGCCCTACGCGCTTTGATGCTACGTGAATTCTCTCTCTCTCTCTCTCTCTCTCTCTCTCTCTCTCTCTCTCTCTCTCTCTCTCTCTCTCTCTCTCTCTCTCTCTCTCTGCCCCCCCCCGCCCCCTCTTCCCCCACTACGTCAACCGGTGGTGCTCCGGTCCTACGTGCTTCAGTGCAATGTGCTTCTCATGGTTTGGTTCAACTTGGTGCTCCGGTGCTACATGCTTCGGAGCAATGTGCTTCGGTGCAACGTGAGTTTGGTGTGAGTTGGTGCTACGTGCTTCGGTGAAACGTTAATTTAGTCCAGCATGCCTGATGCTATGAGGCTTTGTCTACTTTCGATCGTTCGCCTTGTACTTGGGTGGAGGCTTGAGGCTTCGCCAGCATGGCTAAATGCAGTGCGTGTTCCTAGCTCCCTCACCTCCAACCAGCACAACCCCAAAACCAAAAAAAAAAAAAAAAAATGCATGTTGTTCACTTCTAGGATCGTGAGGGGAGAATGGCAGGAAAGGAAGCGACAAAAAAGAGAGAGAGAGAGAGAGAGAGAGAGAGAGAGAGAGAGAGAGAGAGTATTTCTCTCATAGCAAGATGCCCTAGGTATGTACAAATTAGTGTGAGTAAGCGCAGTTCAATTGCTTCGAAGTGCGTTTCATCGGGGTGAATGTGGGCATAAATTTCGATGAGGGGGGAAGAAAAGTTCAGATCGATAGCACAAAAGTGCCTGATGGCTGTCAGATGGTTGTGACTGCCTATCAGCGACTGCTGCAGGATGGACAGGAAAAGTGTTGATGGTGATTGAAATCATGCCGAAGGCCATAGTTCTGATGACAATTGTGATAATGGCAATATTACTGATAATGTTGATGATGATGATGACGGTAATGATGTTGATGATGACAGTAATCATGAAGATGATGATGGTAATAATTATGGTAATCATGAAGATGAGAGAGAGAGAGAGAGAGAGAGAGAGAGAGAGAGAGAGAGAGAGAGAGAGAGAGAGAGAGAGGAGGTCAGACGGATATTGGGCAACAGAGGAAAGGGGAGGGAGATGGTCAGGCCTATGGATATGAGGAGGAGGTTCGGGGGAGAGAATAATGACGTCCGGAGGAGGTGGGTGGGAGGGAAAAGGGCACAGAGAAGTTGGGCGAAAGGTGGGCAAAGGGAAGAAGTAACGAGGGCAGAGGTTCTGTGGAGTATAGAGGTAGGGAAGAGGTCGGGCAGAGAGATGGAGTAATGAGGGCAGAGGTTGGATGGAGTAGGACGTGATGGAAGAGGTCAAGCGAAGGTGGGGGAAAGAGGGGGGGGGGGAGGAGAGAGAGAGAGAGGGCGACTTAGCCTAGACTGGAGCTACCAAGCCGCTGTGCCAGCGTGCAACCCCCTGGAACTCCGGCCCCTGCATCATCGAGGCAGCCGGTTGGGAGGCAGATGCACCACTGTCACGAGATTACAGGGTTTTGAACCCACAACCTCAGACTACAATGTGCATTTCCAATCGGTGCCCTAACCACTGGGTCATGTGCCGCTCACCCTGCACACCAATTTATTAGTGCATAAAAAAAATCTTATGACATCATTCTAACAACAACTTTTGGTTTTTGTTGCAAATTGTACATTTCTTACATGGATTATCAGGAATTTTTTCCAAGGATAAAGTAGAATTGTTGATTCTTGCTGGGATTACCCACGTGATGACAAAGATTCTTGAAAGGATTGATGATGGTTCAAGTCAGGAGGAGGATCGAATCAGTGTTGTGATTCAGTCCGAGTCAATGGAAGCTTCCAGCAAGCTGATACGTGTATCGATTGAGCAGAGACTTATATTGATCGACGATAAGACTCTGCTCAACGCCTACAGGAATGTTGAAGGACAGACACTTTTTGATGACAATGAGAACAATGACAACCAAAATCTTCAACATCAAGAAGACGATGTGCTCTTTTCTGGCATGGAGAAGAAAGATGCGGTGAGACATATGGTGCAGCTCTAAAAATAACAAAAGTCAATTCATATTCTATTCTGACGTGCATCAACTTTGATGTGTAAGTTCAAAAATAACTGAACCAAATTATTATTAGTAATAACTATTAGGATTCTATGGTGTTTTGTTGTTTGTCTCTTGTGATGTGCATCAGTTTTGTTCGTTAATTTTACGAGAAATGCTATATAAAAACCCTGCATCCGCAATCACCACCTTGTCTAGTGTTGCAAAAACTTTCCTCGGGAAGTTTATAGCTATAATAGCAATTTCAAGCAATGTTAGTCTAAAGCATAGACTGTAAATGACACATAAAAAAAAAATCAAATTAATTGATCCCAAAATGTTACATTCGTACCAGTTTTTTGGCAATGTGTGTTGTTTCGACTCAACTAGACATCTACATATGCGATGTATCTGTCAATTTCGGATATTAAAAATTTTCTATTTACCTAGGCTTTTTTCCGGGGCACCCGGGCACCCAACTTCTTCCCGGACACGCCCGTGTGCCCGGCCGGGCCCCCGGGCAGGGTTCCGGGCACCCCCCGCGCCAAAAAAAAAAAAAAAAAAAAACCTCAAAAATTTTCGGAAAACAAATATGTTGTGTAGGATTGAAATGCAAACCACTTTTGGCGGAGGGTCACATTATGATTCCTGACAGAATCGGAGATAAAAAATAAAATAATAGAATCACACAAAGACATCCCCCTTTAGACCCCTTTAGCCCCTTTCAAAACCAATTTATACCCCCCTCCCCCCCCCTTGATAGCCAACTCACAAATAACGAAATGAGCCCGGATTTGGAATCCTTTGGTACAGCGCAAAAAAAAAAAAAAAATAATAAATAAATAAATAAATAAATAAAAATAAATAAATTGCATGCCCGGGTACCTCGGGCGTCAGACCCCCCCGGTCGGGCAGGACCGGCCGGGCGTGAGAATCTTCCTAGCTATTTACGAAATTGAGAACTTAATTTTTTTTTTTCCTCGTGTCTTTTTTTTTGCAGGAAAGACTCCTGACACTTGCCAGCAAGGTCATCAAGGAGACAACGACAGAGAGAAAACTTTCCAAAGTGACTGTGGTGGCCGCCAAGACTTTTGGAAACAGTCGAAAAGTTGATATTATGTTTCACAAATTCCAGGAGTTGGGTTTAGGGATCTATGAGAAAAATCACGAGATCATACGTAAGTTACATTACGGAACTCGTTAACTGGTATGAAGGCAATGAAAGAGTTGAGTGGAAGACCAAATATGATCTTATGACAATATGTATTATTGTTATAGGTAACTTCGTGCATTACTATGTGACACTAAATGATTGATCTAAGCAGGTGCCACTTGGTAAAATGTTGTTTGACCACTGCATTTTCTAAACGAGGGCATAAAAAATGTGTATGCATGCAAAAGTTAGGTGGCTAGTTGCCAGAAAAACCACCCTACAAATCCATTGAGAGTTTTTTAAAGGAAGGCTTTAATGAACTTGCGTGTTTGTTTGTTTTTAACTTCGCTCTTACCAGAAATGTCTGGAAAATTCAAGGTTCCTATGAAGTCCAAGGGTGCCGTTTTCATCAAAACACTTCCAGACCGAGAGCAGGCAGCACATTTTATAAACTGTTTGAATCAACACTTCAATGTGACGCTCCAACATTGGGTTGGTTATCAAAATACATTGCAGTAAGTAATGTATTCTCATTCCCAAGAGAGGACACAATGTTTTATTATTTTATAATGATTATAAAGTATATGTGTTGATATGTCAAACTTTGATGCATTCTCTTTCCCCAGAAACCTTACGGGTTCAAAAGCATAGCCCCCGCAGCACTGCGACTCTAAAAGCAAAATGAAAGGCATAAGGTCATTGACCGTGACACTATGGGTTTCGGCTTAGAATATGGGGGCCCTGAATACTTACAACTGGATTACAGATCTTCACGAGGATTGGTTGTAGCCTCTCAGGCCTTGACTTAGCCTCTTTTGGAAGAGGGGAAATGGCCATAGTCAGGCAGCTGTCCCTCCATAGCTGAGGTGTAGCAGCTGGTCCTTTGGCTATAAGACGTACAATGTGGGTAAAGAGAAATGAGTGAGGTGAGAGAGGGAGTTTGCCTGGCGATTGTAAACAGACTGCCATAGCTGAATCTTTTTTCTCATCTGGTGGCGGTCTTCACGAGGATTGGTTGTAGCCTGTACAGAGTGTAGGTGATAGGTGACAATTTGTCAGTAGTCTGTTACTAGTCAATTCCATCGTTGTGCTCTTAGTTGGTGTTGCTCTTACTTGGCATATTTCTTGTGCGTTTCCACTTTCAATTCGTTCCTTTGACAATCTCGACCATGTGTGATGATAGAATTTGGTTTCTTTTTCCAAATTGCAAAAAAACACTAAAATCATTAAAATCACTTCAAATACCAGGGGGCATCGACCTCATACCCTAACCTCTGGTTGAGCCTTCGGCCCTGTACCAAGTTCAACGAAAAAGCATGTGACCTATGGAATCGACGCGTCTTGATACTTGTGTGTGTGTGTTTTTATTTCTTTTTTTTTAAGTGGAAACTGGGGCTAGGGACCTTACAATTCCAATCCCCCGGTATACTGAGAGCATCAGTCAGCCTTACCTTGCACGCCCGTAATCAAAAAGTTAAATTCAGCTCCCTTCAGCCCAAACTCCTTTAATAAAAGACAAGTGGACCCGCCGCAGCCACACTGCGACAGAGGAGCGCGATGAACATAGGGGCGGGGCTGTTGTTGCTATACTGTCGGGTTTGTTTTATTAATTTTTTTTTTTTTGTCGTCATATTTGTTATACACTAAAAAAAAACATGACTATGGCAGACTGTTTCCGAGTGATCAGGAGGTTTTGT
>BFEA01001072.1:213264-224951 GCA_003427395.1 Chara braunii
CACACACTCAACCGACAAGCACTCAGACAGGCATGCAAACTAGCAGGCACGCACACACACAGACATGGAAATCACAGCAGAATGTGGGAATTTCAGCAAGGCATTCATTCCAACGGCAAATCCCATAAATCAGCAGTGTTCTCAGTCTGTGTTTTTGGCGGGTCATTACACATTTTGTTTTCTGATATTTTGCATACATAGCCGAAAATTTTTGATAAGAGCATCTCGTTTTCTAGGGCTATTAGGATAACGATAGAGGTGGTCATATTCTCGGAAACCAGATTTATCCTTACCTGAAAATCGAATCTCCATTCTACCTCGCAAATTTTTTTGAAAACCGAAATCTTGCGAAGTCTATCAACAATTCGTTTTAGGCATATTAGAGAGGTTGTCATATTCTCAGAAACTGGATTTAGTTCTTTTCTGAAAATCGCAGAAGAAGAAGAAGAAGAAGAAGAAGAAGAAGAAAGGAAGAAGAAGAAGAAGCCACGTGGCTGCAGCAGCACCAGAAGAAGAAGAAGAAGAAGAAGAAGAAGAAGGAAAAAAAGAAAATAGAACTCTCTCTCTCTCTCTCTCTCTCTCTCTCTCTCTCTCTCTCTCTCTCTCTCTCTCTCTCTCTCTCAATGCACCGGGATGCCACATGGCGTTCGCTGCCACGTGGCAGCGGCAGCAGTACAAGATTAAAAAAAAAAGGGGCAAGTACGTTGAAGTCACAGGTGTTGTTCTGAAAGGGCAAAAATATCACTCCGTAGGCAGGTATGTCGCCTCGTAGTTATTAAAAGCAGGAAAAACAGTCGACTGCGCTTGACCCATGCCTCATGTTCCCGTTCAGCAGTTTTGTCATTTTCTGGGTTGGTATCGGCCCTAACAGGCGGGTCCGTTTGAGTGGGGACATTGGGTCCGGGGCGTTCCCTAGCCCATAGGAAACGGCACGGGACAGCCCAGTCTTGGTTGAAACGCAGCAAGGGACGGGTGGCCAAGTGAGAGGCATCGTTTTTCACTCCGACGAGCCACCCCTGGGGGAAGTGGCACGGCGGTGTCGGAGCAAACACCCTTACAAGGGTATTTGCTCATGATTTTGCATATGATACAGTATCAACACCTGTCGTCGTGCCGGAGACAGTCTGGAGTAAAAAGTGAGAATTTTTTTGGCTTGGTGCTGTGAAGCGAACTTCTCGACCATTGAGGCCGATATTTTTAGGCGACCGTGCACAGTGATACGACGTATATAATAACAGGTGAAGGTTAGTGAAAAATTAAAAGTCTCCGACCGTCAGGGCCGGAGGGTTGGAATAGAACAAAAGAAGGTCGCGTGCGATGCGTCGACCACGATCTAACTCAATCAGAGGATCAGGCGGTAAGGAAAGAACGGATTAGATCGAGTCCAGAGACGTCAGACCGACCGGTATGGGACAACCTGTGGGTCGAACCACCGTAGGCTCGAAAGCGGACTAAAATAATAATATAAGCCCAACCGCGCGGCCAGGGCAGACAATAGAAATCTGCCACCACCACGCCAAGCGGCAACGACCGGTGTTGGGCCTCTAAAAATGTCAGCTGTTATCTTCCTTCGCGCGGCTTCGAGTGCCGTGCATATCTACCTCTACTGGTGTGGTACCGGTATACCCGCTACTTCAGTGTTTTTCCTACCACAACCCTCAATGTCACGGCCACAGTCAAGTACCGGCCCTTCGGGCCTTCCAAACGACCAAGTACCCTCGCGGGACACACACATACTCAAGCCAACAAGCATTCGGACAGGTACGCAAACCAACAGGCGTACACCCGAACACAGAACCAGAAATAGGCTCAGTCCACTAAGTAGGACTAGGCCCCGCTGCTTTACAAATACAAGAGTTGCTCCCTCTTTCTTTGAAGTGGGAGCTATCTCAGTAGGTATCAGTGTAGGATTGTCTGGTAACAGTATTGGGGATCAAGTTTACCCTACCTCCGAGTTAGCTCCTTTTTTGAAGGAGCTCCGCAACTTTATGTTTTTCACCCGAGCTCAAACAGCCGGGGTTCGATCCCCTGCCCTATCCATTACAAGTTGGTGTTTAGTTGGATTCGTTAGATTCTGTTGTGCTCGTGCACGACAAGTGGCATGAGCGGTGAATTAGTTAGTTAGTATTTAGTTATTTTTCTTTTATTCATTTTTGTTTTTGTTTTCATTGTTATAGTTATAATTTTTTTATTTTTTTATTTTTATTTTTATTTTTATTTTTGGCCGATTCTGACCTCATTACTGTACATTCATATCGATGAATCTGCACCAAAGTCACGGACAGATTCACCCTCGAAAACAGGTTGCCTGTGTGCGACGACTAAGGTCTGGCCGAGCCCGCGGACAACGCGATGGAAAGCTCGCGCACGGCCAGCGGGATGTGAGAATGAGCTAGGTGCGACCACGAAGTCGGGGAGGGAACACAGAGAATAGGGAGTAGCACGAGGAGAGGAGGGAAGCGCGCGAAGGAGAGGAGCGCGTGAAGGTGAAGAGAAGAGAGAGGCGCGAGAGAGAAAAGACGAGGAGCGCAACGCAACCTGTAGGAAAGAAGAACGGGGCATGCCGAAAGAAGAAGAAGAAGAAGAAGAAGAAGAAGAAGAAGAAGAAGAAGAAGAAGGAGAAGAAGAGGGGCGCGGCTTGAAGGGGAGAGAAAACGAAGCACGTAGGAAGGATAAAAAGAAGAAGAAGAAGAAGAAGAAGAAGGAGAAGAAGAAAAAGAAGAGGAGGAGGAGGAGAAGGAGGAAGACGAAGAAGAAGAAGGAGAAAAAGGAGGGGAGAGCGATGCTCACCGCTACCGTGCTTACCTTGTGCGAGGGAAGAGACTGTGGGATGCATACTGCGGTCTGGGTATGCTGCGCGACATGACGGACCGTGTTCCGTTGCGATTCCACTGCGATTGGTTAAAGGACGTGGCAACCACCTTCCTCTGTTTTCTCCACCGGGCGATTGCTACAACGACGAAGAACAGGTAAGTCTTCAATTTTATGGCTCTCGTGATTTCCTATTGATAGGATGAGAAAATATATATATATATATATATACATATATAAATGAATAAATAAATAAATAAATAAATAAATAAATAAAGTCGGATGAATCTACTGTGAGAACGTGGGAGTATACATTGCCACGCTCGTTTGTTTGTATATATGTGTTATGTGTGTGTGTGTGTGTGTGTGTGTATGTGTGAATGTCGATCTTGCAACGGACTTCGCAGTACTTCCATCAATAGGATAGGCAAAATTATATGTATCTGCTACGAGAACATGGAAATATACACCACCATACTTGTGTGTCTTATTGCACGTGTGTGGGTGTGCGTGAGAGTGTGTTTGCGCGACGGCCTGGTGTTACTTCCGCAGATGAGATGAGCAAAATCGAATATATGGATCGTTGGAACAGGGGACTATACACTACTATGTGTGTATGTGTTATGTGCGTGTGTAAGTGTGTGTGTGTGTGTGTATGTGTGTGTGTGAGAGAAAGCTAAGTCCTCAGCCCACGGCTCGACGCATGGTACATGAATCGATAGAACGAGCCAATTGAAAAGTGACAGTGTATATTTTCACGTTTCAGCGGAAGATTCATTCCGTTTTTGCTCATCATATCGATAGTGTGTGTGTGTGTGTGTGAGTGTGTGTGTGAGTGTGTGTGTGAGTGTGTACCTCGATCAGCCGAGGTCGCGGCTGGGTTCGCGCAACTTCCATCGGAAAGGACGAACAAAATCGATCGAATCTTTCGCACGAGTGTGTGTGTGTGTGTGAGAGAGAGAGAAAGAGAGTTGCTTCAACCGATTCGTTGCGCGATGCACCAGGCCGCCGGGAAAGCCTCCGGGGCAGCGGCTGGCCTCGCGCAAACTCCCATTGAAAAGATGAGCAGAATCTATCGAATCTCCCACTACTTCGTCGGGATGGGCTACTACTCGTATGTGTGTGGGTAAGAAAAGAGAGAGAGAGATGTGTGTTCGTGTGTGTGAGAGAGAGAGACAGAGTGCAACGGACTAATCGATCCACGCAACTTTCATTAGAAAAGACTAGTGTCAAAGTAGTATGGGAGAGAAGATAGCGCTAGGGAGAGACAGATCGAAGTGGGGGAAAGCGAGTTAAAGCTAGCGTTTGTTGGGCGCGTGTGTGTATGAGGGAAAGATACTGAAAGACAGATATGTGTGTGTGTGAGAGAGAGAGAGAAAGAGACCTTGGCCAACAACTAAGTCTCCAGTGTACAGCTCGACACGCGCTACTTGGATCGATAGAACGAGCAAGTTAAAAAGTAACAGTGTATATTTCCCCGTTTCAGCAGAAGATTCTTCCCGATTTTGCTCGTCCTATCGATGGAATGTGTATGTGTATGACGTTCATGATTCAACCAAGGGGAGAGAGAGAGAGAGAGAGAGAGAGAGAGAGAGAGAGAGGGAGAGAGAGAGAGAGGAGGGATAGTGACACGTGGCATCTGTGGGGGGGGGGAACGAGGTTGTGAGCGTAGCACGAGACATACCTGATAATTAACGCGTGCGACAGTGGTCGCCATATGCTCGTACTTCGGGAATGTTGTTGATGTCATCTTTCAGCTTCATAGTATAGGCTAGATAGGATCTGCCACATATAGTCTTGGGGCCGAGCGCCAGATAGGATTCCAACATTGGTTCCTCGTCGATGATGATGAGACAATTCCAATACTGCCAATTATGAATTTTTGTTGTGCTCATATGTGGTGGGATTCGTGATGCAAACTTGTTGTTGGTTCGAGGTCACGATTGACTGACCTTGTATAGCTGATGCTGTTTGATTGCTGAAGTTTGTTGTTTTTTATCTTTCCTGCTTATTATTATTATTATTATTATTATTATTATTATTATTATTATTATTATTATTATTATTATTATTATTATTATTATTATTATTATTATTACTAGGTGCATTGTGGTTCTTCAGTGCACGTGACATCTGTGAGTGAAGGACTGAGGTCGTGAGTGATAAGAAAGACATACCTGGTGCATGAGGCGGACAGCATTGGCCGAGATCTGCTCGTACTTGGGGAGCTGTTAGCATTAGCGGTGGCATCGTGGATAGGCTAGATAGGATCTGCCATCTGTAGTCTGGACACCAAAGCAGCAGATAAGACGTCTACATTGGTTCCTTGTTAATAATGATGAGGCTAAAGAGCCTTGCTGGGTTCTTATATTGTGAAATTCGTGATGCAATCTGGCTGTTGGTTTGAGATCCCCGACTATCTGGTCTGTGTAAATAATGATGTTTGATAGTTGAAGTGCGCTATAACTTATCGATGATTATTATTATTATTATTATTATTATTATTATTATTACTATTTTATTATTATTACTATTTTTTTATTATTATTATTATTATTATTATTATTATTATTATTATTATTTTATTATTATTATTATTATTATTATTATTATTATTATTATTATTATTATTATTATCATTATTATCATTGAGTGCCCGATAGGAAAGGATGCACGTGGCGTCTATATGGGGGATCGGAGTTGTGAGTGATAGGAAAGGATGCAAGAGTGCGGCACTGGCCGCGCCCTGCTCGTACTTCAGAAGGGTTGTTGTTCTCATCAGTCGAATGTAGAGCAGGCTAGATAGGATCTGTCGCCTGTAGTCTGGGCGTAGAACGCCAAGTAGGAAATCGACATTGGTCCTGCATTGATGATGATTATAATGCGAGGACACATACCTGATATTAACAATGACTATCAAGTACTTCGGTTCTGTTGCCGACATCAACAGTTGCATTCGTAGGCTGATAGTAACTCCTTGATTGTAGTCTGAGCGTTGAGCAAGAGGAATGGCTTCGGGTATACGTTGGTGGTGGTGAGAACGTACTCTCATTGACCTTGGTTTTTCAGTGTTAAGATTCTCCATTGGTGTCATATTAGTGTAATGTTGCTTTTTTTTGACACCGCGATACAATCTGGCTTTCAATGTGATTATGCAGTCTGAATATTGTCATCTCGCAATTGGTCATTTTCTTTGCAGAAGAGAGGAGGAGAGAGAGAGAAGAGAAAGAAAGAAGAGAGAGAGAGAAGAGACAGACGAACCGACAGACAAGTGTCAGACAGACAGACAATGTCAGACAGAAGCACCGTCAGATACACAGACCGACAAACAGTCGAAAAAACACAGTCTGACGCACGGTCAGATATGCAGGCAGACACACGCGCGCACAGACATAGCAACACACACGCGGACACAGAGAGAGAGAAAGGAAAGAAAAGACGGTCGACCAAACTAACACAGACACGGACACGGACGGACATATAGTCGGACGGAACAGACACAGACAGATGGAGGCAGGAAAACAAGGGTGAACAGACCTGATAAACCAAGCACAGACAGACAGCCACAGCCAAACGACCAGATGGTTGGACGTGACAAATAAACAGAGAACCCAAACACGAACATCAGGGGCACGCTCAAGTGTTGAACGCTGTAGATCCCAGTTGGCGGAGGAAACGTGGACAGGCTATGGCTAAGCATGCGGAATAGCAGTCATTCACCCCCATAGCTTGCGAACAGACGTACGGGACAGCGAGTATGTCCCACACGGTTTTCAGACAAGCCTGCCAAACAGCAATCACATGAATATAGTTCTGGGGAACGAACATGCGGAAACAACGTGCAGATGGTTGTACCCAAGGCTGTGTGGCGAGAGGAAAAATGAGAAGGGGAACTGAAGTGTAGGCAAATTTTTTGGCACATGGGACGTCGGATGAATGACTTCCTTTTCTTTCTGATCCTTTGCTCTTTGCAAAGTCATCTAAAAACTTTGATGAAATATAGTTACGATTAATGTTATTATTTCTGATATTATCATTGTTTATTATTATTATTATTATTATATTTAACCCTTATTATTAATTTTATTTCTCATTATTTATTTCCCTAGATGATATTTTTATTTGTTATTATCAGTTGTCGTATGACAGAACAACGGCCAGAGAGAGACAAAGAATATGGGGCGACGGAGAGGAGAGAGACATTGTCACTGTGTGATGGTCCCTACCTCCACCATCCTCCTCCTATCTTATCATTCGTTTAATTCTCTCAAAACGTCTGTCTTTCCAACTATAATGAATATGTTCCCGTTGAGATAATATTCGTATTTGTATAACTTAAGGTTCAGGATGATTGATATGGACTGAGCAAAGACCGATGACAGGGCGATTGCGGGAGCTCTGCCGGAGTTCAGGAGGAACTCTGGAGGCAGGGAACTACAAGGTACGCGTCACATATCCCTTTCATGTATCCCTTACAAGTTACGCCCCTCTATCGAATTGCATGTGTATTTATGTGATATATTGTTTATGCCTTTTCTTCAGGACCTAAATATCAAAAGTAAAAGTATTATATACTTGAATTGAGAATCTATCTGAGGTGAGAAAAAGGAACCTAGGAAAGAACCAAGAAGGAACTTAGCCTGCATGGTCTTGAGAAAAACAAAGGCAGTATGATGGAGGCCTCCGTTGGGGTCGTCACGCTGCCTGCATGAAATGACTAAAAGGGGTACTCGCCGTGCGAACTACCCAGCCATCCACCTAACTAGTTAAACTTTTGACATGCATACATTGATGACAGGGAGATGCCGTGCGTCTTCTCTGTTGACTTACCAGCTAAATCCAAAATTGATCCGTTACTCCCATGGAGTATATATCTTCAAGTGATTAATCAAAGCATGACTAATCCGGTACTCCCGTGGGGTACACGTTTTCAAACAACTAACAAAAGCAAAGGTAATGGGAGGCTCCCGTGGGGTTTTCCTATCACTGATCTGACTAGACTTGGGATGGGAATTAAGTACTCCCGGGTGAGTACACGAACTCCTAAGTCTAGGACGATCTGTGTGACTTCCGTGTAAGTCAGCAATACCTCTTGCTCAATTTAATACATAAACGAATAAATGAGCGATCAGGGCGACTAAACTAAAAGTGGTCTTGATCTCCTACGTACCGAACTGGTATTAGGGTGACTCCCGGGAGGGTTATCCTAACACTTTGTTTGATCTGGGGATCAACTAACAAGGAAAGGATGAGTTGATTATGATTAGGCAAGTAAAAGGGATACTCCCGGGTGAGTAACCCTGTTACTTGTTTTGGTATGACTAAGAAGTTGGCCTGTTTAGATTACTAATGGTTTATCTAATTAACATTGAATCAGGTTATGGGAGGCTCCCGTGGGGTTCTCCTATCACTTGATTTAACTAGACTTAGGGAGGGAATTAAGTACTCCCGGGTGAGTACACGAACTCCTAAGTTTAAGTCAATCTGGTCGGCTTCCGTGAAAGTTGACTGATCGCTTAGTCATCAAACTAAGTAGTAGGGTGGCTCCCGGGAGGGTTATCCTAGCACTCGTTTGATCCAAAGGTCTACTAACAAGGAAAATGAATGAGTTGATTATGTGTGGACAAGTAAAAGGGGTACTCCCGGGTGAGTAGCCCTACTACTTGTTTTGGTGTGACTAATGGATTGGCATCGTTCGGATACTAATATCCTAACTATTTCAAATCAAGTTATGGGAGGCTGCCGTGCAGCTCACTCATTACATTACAAGCTAGGCTCATCGGGTAATCCGGTAGGATCGTAAAGCTGCTTGCATAAAAATAACTAAGGCAGATGATGGGGTACTCGCCGTGCGTGCTATCCTGCCATTCACCTGACTAAAATAGCGGATTAATATAACGATTGTTTGATTCTGACATTGGTAGCAGGTGGATGTCGTGCATCTTCCCTACTGACTCACAGGTTGCACCTAGATACTGAAGTGGTCCGGTACTTCCGTGAAGAACACTTCTCATTTGAATCGGCACTTCCGTGAAGTGCACTTCTTCAAAATTGACAGAAGTCATTTGATCCGGTACTCCCGTGGGGTATACTCTTTCAGTCATTTACAAAGAGCAAAATTAACCCTTTACTCTCGTAGGATACAGAGGCTAACAAAGGCAAAGAGTAGCAGGAGGGCTCCGTGAGGTTCTCCTATCACCAATCAAACCAGACTGAGGAGGGAATTATTACTCCCGGGTGAGTGCACGAACTCCTAAGTCTGGGTCGATCTGTCCGACTTCCCGTGGGAGTCAACATACCTTTTGTTCGTTTAGAATGCACAGACCGGTTAAGTGAGCTGTCAGAACAACTCAATCAAGAGTTGTTGTTGATCTCCTATACATCAAACAGGTAGTAGGATGGCTCCCGGGTGGGTTGTCCTAATACACGTTTGATTTAGGGGTCAACTAATGGAGAGAAGAAATGAGGCAGTTATGTTTGAACAAGTAAAGGGGTTACTCCCGGGTGAGTAACCTTACAACTTGTTCAGGGTATGACTAATGGACGATATAAATAAGTATTAACGATCTACTTGATTAACATTAAAGCAGGACATAGGAGGCTTCTGTGAGGTCATCCTATCGTTTGCTTGAACCTATTCTAACAGGTCTAAAAAGATACTCCAACTAGAGGAGGATCTGGTGTTTGCCTGAGTCCACTGACATAATCTCGGCTCGTCTGACTCTAAGTAAGTAGTAGGGTGACTCCCGTAGGGTCGTCCTATTACACTTTCGAGAGAAAGACTGAGCTTTGATCAAGGAGTAATAGGAGGTCTCCGTGAAGACTGCCTATTACTAGCCTTAACTCTGTACTGACACTTGGATCTAAAATGTTCTCTGAATGCTGGGTCAAGTGTTGAAACGGCTCAACATAGACCTCATAACTACATGCTTAACTAATAAAAGGATACTCCCGGGTGAGTTATCATGTCCATTGCACTATATTGCATGAACTTCTTAGTTGCATAAGAACTACATAGGCTTTGAAGAATGACTGAGGGCTCCCGTGGGGCTACTCGATTACTCCTTTGACTAATCGTTTGATTGGGATTGATCAAGTAGTGGAAGATTTCCGAGTGAATCAACTTACTACTTGCGTATGTCAGGACAAGAAGAAAAAGGAAAGGAAAATGGGCGTGCCCCAGCAGGAGCGACTCCAAAGGTTCTTTAAAAAGGGAACGTAAAGAAAAGGCAATACCGCGGGAAAAAGTAATTAGAAAAATAGAAGACACCCCGTGTAGTCACATTAAAGGAGAAACTGCCAACTGGCATGAGACGATCTCAGCCAGACTACCTCATAAGCACCAAAGGGTGTGCTTATCCGCAAGAGAGAAAATGTAAGGACTGAAAGGAGGGGAAAGATGAATTTCCCTAAAAGACGACTTAGGACATAGGCAAGAAACTCCTTAAAATAAAAGGAGGAGGAGTGACAGACGACTCAGGGTAGATAGAAGTTATGGGCTAGACTTTGGGATATTGATTCCAAGGCTCATAAACTAGAACTAAGGGTGTGACCCTTAGATATCATTATGTAGGAAGTCGAGTGGAAATGTTGAATCATTGTTGACTTGTGTGTGTGTAGATCTTTGCTTTGGTGTACTGCAATTGAAGGAGAAGTCCTACATAAGGGACTCAATTTTATGTTATCACTCGATAACAGGTCGGTCGTTGCCGATTGAACTTTTCCTCCTTTGACTTGACACCTACACCAAAAGACAAACCTTGTGGTCAGTAAAACGTTCACATGTGGTCATCGCGTAAATGGTCCTGATCACTCTCAAGGGTCCTTTGAATAAATGTGAGGGGGCTGGGCTTGGATCTCAGGAAAGATAGAGCTGTCATGCATGGTTTGGGGAGTGAGGGACAATGTCAGTGCTTGATGGTTGACGCCGTTAGTGCATGACATGTGAACTGTCTTTGCATTATGTTGTGCAGGTCTGTTTGTGCATAATTTGGGTTGGACTTAAATTGACATCGTGAAGAGTTTGGACACTCAGCACTTGTGAAAGTGGGAAGGGTTCCCAGTGGTAATACCTCGCTATTCATAATCAAGTCTTATATACTATCTGATGATCAGTCATACGTTGAGTGAAATATATCATCTTCGGTAGTGACAAGGTTTTGATACGTTGATCATAGAGGTTAGAAGGAGAATGTGTCTTGGAAACATAAGCGGGAATAGACGACCAACTCAAAGTTCGACCTGAATATCTAACGGGTCAGTCCTAGGCGTCTTACCGCGCGTACCCCATATTATGCTACAGCGATCGAGCAAACGCCATCGGCCGACCTACCTCTACTCACGCATGTAAAAGCCTTCGCACATGGGTCGGTAGCTCAGCAGGGATACGCCTACCTGAGGGTGGTGACAGCCCCTCGGGTAGAGGTAAGTTGTACCTCGCGACGTCCCGACCTGTCGCAGGGCGTCGTGAGAGGTATAGCACGCGCGCACGGTTGAAGTCGTGATAAGTTGTTCTACGAAAATAAATCCTGCGTGACACGACCGTGAGGTTCAGCGCTCCCAGCGGGGTGCAGGACCGCCGCGCGCTACAGCGGTGAGTGACCGTCCTCTCTCTCTCTCTCTCTCTCTCTCTCTCTCTCTCTCTCTCTCTCTCTCTCTCTCTCTCTCTCGTGTGCGTCCGAGCGCGCGCTCTCCGGACGGCCCTGTTAACCAATGAAGACAAGCTACGTTCCCGGTCGGATGGAGGCTATGTGAGGGTGCATTGTCGTCACTGTCCCGGCGCTGGGGAACACCCTCCGGGCGCCGCGCGCGCCCTACAAAAAAACCTTTCCCGCTTCTGGCCTCCTTTCCCCAGACCTCCTTTCCCCCCCCCCCCC
>BFEA01001073.1:26557-40451 GCA_003427395.1 Chara braunii
AAACGGGAAGGGGGTTAGGAGCGGGAGAAGGAGCACGAGGAGAAACGGGAAGGGGCGGAGGAGGCACGGGAGGAGGGGCGGTAGAAGGAGCGGGAGGGGGAGCGGGAGGGGAAACGGGGAGGGGGTTAACGAACACGCGGGAGCTGGAGGAGGGGGAGGAGATATAGGTGGAGGAGGAGAAGCGGGAGGAGCACGAGGACGAGCGGGAGAAGGAGCGGCAGGAGGAACGGGGGAAAGAGCAGGGGAAGCAGCTGGAGAAGGAGAAGCAGCAGGGGCGAGACCTGGAGAAGGAGGAGGAGGAGGAGAGGGGGGAGCAGCAGGAGAACGAGCGGAAGCGGGGCTATGGCGGGATCTTTGTCACGTTCTTTGGCGGAGGAGGAGCGGGAGGGGGAGGAGGAGGAGTGCCTTTTTTCACCATCAAACATAAATGCTCTTTTTTTCAATCGCGCGCGCTTGCCCCACCACGCCTCTCATCGCCGCGGCGTCGCCACGGTGGGCCCACTTGTTTTAATAATAAGAATGCATGCTGCCTTCTCCTCATAAGGGGGACAGCTGGATTTACTGTGCTATTTTCTTCTCTCGATATTTTTCCATCTCACACTATCTACCTCGGGCTGTGTACTCAAACTGGTCTACCCACCTTTCGGACCTGCAAGGGGCACAGCAACCGTAAACCACCAAGGAACCCAGCTCCATGTTTCGAGGGCCAACTACAGGGTTTAGGCCCTTTAGCATAAACACCTTTTAGGATAGCTTAGGCCCTTTAGGGTCAAAGACTACACACTATCTACCTATAGAAAAGGAAGTTTAAATTCACTATCCACTGTATCCAGCGCTAGCCTATCCTGATTCCCTTTTTTTTTTTTTTTTTTTTTTTTTTTTTTAAGATGGACCATTTCTGGATTTATGCATGTCATCCTTGCGCAGGGGCCATGCTAATCTTCTCTGTATCGTTCCAATTTTAACGGATGTCCCGAAGGACACCTATCCTGATTCCTAAGAGTTTTTTTTTTTTTTTAACACAACAATCCTAAAAGGTTAGCGCAACTTAGCGGGTGTCCTGAGGGACTTTCCACGTGAATTACTCAAACTTAGTCTCTGCCAAATCTGTGTGCAGTTTTTGTCATTCACTCCTACTATTCAGCAAAATAAAACAAAAAATTCTAAAATTCAGGTTGTTCAACACTTGTTGACCATTATTCAGAATTGTTTTTGCCTTTTCCCTAAGTCCCCTTCATTCATTTTTTTTTTTCGAAGTCCATGGTCTACCATCACAGCCTCATCCGCCGGCGAACATTGCAAGCTGGAACAGTGCAAGCTGGGAAATATACCCAGCCTCAGCAATTCCCCTTTCCCCCAGCCCGCCATCGCTCCACCTCCACCATCGCACTCCCGCCTCGCTCTCCTCCATCCCAGGTTCGCTCTTGCACTGCCTCGGTTTTCTTATTCAATGTTCATCTTCTTCTTCTGCTGCTGCTGCTGCTGCTGCTGCTGCTGCTGCTTCTTGGGGCAAGGATTACAGCGGTTCCTTGCCCAATCACTTTCTGGGTGAGGCCACAGTACACGAAGCATGGTTGCAGAGAGGAGGGAGAAATCAGGTTGAGATGTTTGCAAGATTACGACTCCTGCACTGACAAGAAGACCAAGATGGGCGATATCGCAGCAGCTTTTCATGGCATCCAGCAATATGCCAGTCAACCTCTGGCTGGGATAACACCGGTCTTGGAGATGAGTTATGAGCTGGCGTCAGGGTTATCCCCGCGCGCTCTTCTGCTATGTCTTGACAAGATTTGCTAGGGCCATTCCTTCAGTGAAGCATGGCAGATGCTTATTGAAGGTATGGTGAGTTTCACAAGAGCAAGGACATTATCGACAAGGGCACAACAGGTGCCAGCATAGAGAGGAAGCTCGGCAGTGCCCAATTTGGCTGCCTGTTAATCCTGATAACAAGGAAGATGGGCTGGGTTGTACCATAAGGGTATAGAATAGGCAGGTTAGAATCCATTAGATGTCCGGAGTTCGTTCCTCCAAATGACAGGCAGTGCAGGTAAGAGAGCAGACGCACTGGTAGATTGGATGGCTGTAACTGGTATCGAAAAGGTAGGAGGAGGGAGTACTACCATCTTCACCCGAATAAAACGCCTGCCAGTGGTCATTATTGCTGTATTTGGGGCAACTTCCAGACCAGATGCATTGATAATGACCGGTCGTTTTATTCGGGTGAAGAGGGTAGTAATATTTGTCCTGGATACTTACTGCCAGGATGTACCATAGGGATGTGGGGCAGGAAAGGGCCTATTGGGAGTACCATGGTTATCCTCCTCGGCACGTACATTAGTTAGGCTGGTGGAACGCGCATGTTGTCGAGCTGGGATGCTATAGATAGCCAAGACCAGGCAGTTGTGGGAAGTCACAACCCAATTTTGAACAAACAGCTGTAGATCTGGTAGTTTCTTTGAAGGGACTGGCTGGAGCTCGAAGCCCGGGGTAGAGCTAGCAAAGGTACATAGAATCGTAACCACGGACCCGGACACCAGATCGGTCCCGACAGAAAACCAGACATACGTCTGGATCGGTCCAGACAGGTACCAGACATCCGGACAGTACCGGACCCGGACTGTCCGGATGGGTTCCTGGGACCCAACCAACAACACTGAAAAACAAAAAACAGCCCGAGTTTGGGCTGCTCTCAGTGAGCGCAAGAGCATAGGCAAAATTCAGGAAACAACTCAGAACCCCCCCATCAATCCTCTTTACCTCACTCCGGCATGACTTACTGCAGCAGAGCCACCATCTCCGCTGCTGCTGTACCCTATTTCCATCCTACGAGCTAGCCCCTCACTAGTAGGAAGCTTGATATCCCACCACCATCTACTTCTCCCACTCACCTCGGTTTTTGACCGGCATCGTTTTTCTGGAACACCCAAGCACCCCAGAATTGGTCCCTTCCCTGGGTCACTCCAGCTCCCTCTGGGACTTACAATTTTGTTACCACATCATGCACATGCCCCCGCAGAACTGGGTTCCCCCTCCCTCCTTACCCACCGTAATTACCTCTTTCCCCGGTTCACTCCAGCTCCCTCAGGGACTTACAATTTCTTTACCGCATCACGCACATGCCCCCGCAGAACTACAGCTCCCCCTTCTCTGCCCTAGTTCCCCTTCCCTCCAGGTCACTCCAGCTCCCTCTGGGACTTGCAATTTCCTTACCACATCAAGCACATGCCCCCGCAGAACTATAGATCTCCAAATCAATCCTCTCAAACCCCTTGACCCCCTCTCCCAACTGCCATGACTGATCCGACCCCAAAATCAGCCCGGCTTCCTCTCCAGGGTAACACGCTCCACAAAACAAAACTCCCCAATCCTGGTGCACCCCAGAATTGGTCCTTCCCCTCGGCCACCCCAGCTCCCTCTGGGACTTACAATTTCCTTACCACATCATGCACATGCCCCCGCAGAACTGGGTTCCCCCTCCCTTCTTCCCCACCCTACTTACCTCCTCCCCCGATTCACTCCAGCTCCCTCAGGGACTTACAATTTCCTTACCACATCACACACATGCCCCCGCAGAACTACAGCTCCCCCTTCTCTACCCTCATTACCCTTCCCTCCAGGCCACTCCAGCTCCCTCTGGAACTTACAATTTCCTTACCACATCAAGCACATGCCCCCGCAGAACTAGAGATCCCCAAATCAATCCTCTCAAACCCCTTGACCCCCTCCCCCAACTGCCATGACTGATCCGACCCCAAAATCAGCCCGGCTTCCTCTCCAGGGTAATACGCTCCACAAAACAGAACTCCCCAATCCTGGTCAACGCAAGTGAAGTTGTCAAAAACTATCGCCGTGATAATCTCCATGTACCGGCTGTGGTTACCCACCAAAATCCTACCTCTTCCCTCTTTACCCTTCCCCACCACCACCTCTGTGTCACTCCAACTCCCTCTGGGACTTGCAATTTCCTTACCACATCAAGCACATGCCCCCGCAGAACTAGAGATCCCCAAATCAATCCTCTCAAACCCCTTGACCCCCTCCCCCAATTGACGTGACTGATCCGACCCCAAAATCAACCCGGCCCTGAAAAGGTCAAGCCCACAGCCCTGGAAATCTAAGACATCAATACAATACTTCAGGAATTTAGAATTTCAAACCAAAACGCCGACAGCTAAAGTTTCGGCTTCTCGCTCTTCAAATCAGAACAAAATCAAGAGCAAAAGGCTTAGCATGTAAAAGGATTGAAAATTTATTAAGCATAGAATTCCGCTCAAAATTAGAAAATCCATTTCAAATCAATCTCGGTAATCGTCCCTTGAGATCCGAGCAAAAACTCTGATTTACGAACTTCATACTAGGAATACTACTCGGCCTACCCCATTTTCTGCATGCAAGTTTGGGCGACACGCTGCTGGAGCGCCTGGAGGAGCGCTAGTGTGCAGCTCTGGGGGAAGGGGAGCGCCCAATCCCCAATCGTCGACTATGGTGGAAGGGACTTGGTAGGAAGAGGAGGAAGAAGGGGACGCGGGAGGAGAGCGACAGGGTTACTTACCTGGCTATGGTAGGCACCATCCTCATCTCCTGGGTAGGCGCAGCATCTGGAAGGCCCCTAGTGGGGTAGCACCACTTCAAGAAGGCTTCAAGGCAGAGTCAGGCATGGCTCCCTGAAGATTGTAGGACATAGCCGCTTTTGCGTTGTCTTTTGAACATCGGATAAGGCCCTTAGTAGTCTGCCATAGCCCAGACCTGCCGGAGGTGGAGGAAGATGGAGGCCACGGCTATGGCGGACCTCATATTGTGTTGGCAGTTGAAGAGGGATTCGGACATTGGTTCTGGCTCAGCCAATCATCGTTATTATTATAATTTATTGTTTGAATAAGAGAGGAGAGATAAGGAGGAGGAGTTGGTTGGCGAGAGGAGGGGGAATTGTAATCGGTCTTTCGCTGGTGTACATCTTCTTCTTCGTCGTCTTCTCCTTCTTTTGTCTCTCTCTCCTCTCCAGCTCATTCATTTCTTTTTGCAATTGGACGGCATTGTACTTCCTTGTGTTTTTTGCACTTCGGAATCGGCCAGGATCGTAACACTGGTATCGGAGCGGATTCTACTTGCTGGCGAGAATTGGCTTTGCTGCCCCAACCCTAAACTAAGTGGTTGAGGGCACCACTTAGGGTTAGGGCTGGAAGTTAAGGGCAACTTGGCAAGTGGGGCAGCGTGGTATGGGGAAGCTGCCCCCACCTGGCGGGGATGTGTAGGGTCAACATATGACCCAGCCAGGTTGCATGAGTTTAAGTTTGGGGTGGCGACACACTTGGAGGAACTTCGTGCGACAATTTTGGAGAGGCGACAGTGAGAGGCACCCACACCTGGAATCTGGACTTAAGGGAGACACTGGGCGACTTTAGGGTTTCCCTCAAGTAGGCGAGCTTGAGGGAAGTGGCCATTTCTGCATTGACGGACTCCAAGTTCCTACTTTGGTCTTCAACATCAGCAGGGGATCTGACGTTACTTTGCTGTGTAGAGTAGACCCTCCTAGATGATAAGGACACTAGTGTAGAGGTTGCTTATTGGGTCAGAGGAGGACCGCATGAGAGGGGGGGGATGAGTTATACTTCATCTCGGAGCTCAGGCCACTCACGTAAGTGTCGTGCACCTAAGGGATGCCCATGTGTGTGCATGGTATTGCATGTCCTGTTGGGGAACTTCTGGGTCTCTTTTCCTAATCCTCTATGGTCTTGATTGTGTGCATGAGCTTGTAAACATCCTCCTTGTATTTATGCAGGATACGTTGCCAGTACTATTGGTTTTTGTTTATGTGTATCCGGAACTCAACGAAAAAAACACACTGCGCGCGAAATCAATGAAAGTGGGAAGCTGAAAGATCACTGTGGAAAAAGAAAGGCAGTGATCTTACGTTCTGTGCTTCGAACCATAGCACGACCTCTTGGAAGTGCCTATTGGAAACTGATACAAATTTGGATTTTAACATGCTGGTGTTTTTTAACTGTCGGAATACTACTGGGAAGTTGGTTTCTCTCACCTGATGGATGGAGGGATGGAGTATGTTGATTTGAGCGCCATATTTTTCTACAGTGCTTTGTCTTTTCATTTCTGAACAGCTGTAGTTAGTAGCTTCCCTCTGAAGTTGAAGTTTGTTATTCAGTACGGCAGAGGCAGAAAGTAGGTCCGTTAGGCCCAAATCTGTTGACGTCGTTCACATTCTGTGTCTTGCTGGAACTCAGAGTTGGTACTATTGGTCGGAGCACTCACTGCCAAGGGGATCTCGGCTGAGACGTTTTGCAGATTCTATCACACAGTCCGCCGCTTGGCCGCACATTATACACCACTCAATTCTTCATTGCTTCATGTTGTTGCTCTTTGTTTTTGGTTCGCTGTACGTTCAAGGAACTGAGCCAGATTGGGCAGGAGGGGATCTCGTACTCGATCTGGCAGTGGAGTGAGGAACCACCCCACAGTCCCACACATCTGCATGTGTGTTGCAACGTTGGAGAAAGAATGGAACAAGACACAAGCAGACCCAGTGGAAGGGGACAATACCAATCACACCCCCTCGACAAATCCCAATAGCACCACAAGACAACCTGACCCGTCAGATGTGTGGGGACCACAACCCCAGGCAGGGAGCACATGGGGCTGCCACACGTGCTCTTAAACAAGTCAGGTGAGAGGGAAGGCATAGCCTTCTTTCTCGGTCAAGGACTAGACTGTAAAATACAGGAACTTCGGGGATAAGTCTGCAATTTTCCACAGAGAGTGGACGAGTACATGACTTTCAACTTTCAAGGTGACAGGGACACATGTGAGATTTGGTAGGGCCTGTTAGGGATTGTCCAGCAAGTACAGGTGAGATTGATGAGGCAGGTAGGCCTTCGACCAAAAAGTAGTCCAATAGCTGTCAAGTAACGCACGATTTCAGATGAAGTTTTGGTGAGATTGATCCAGTACCGGGTATACTATGCAGGCTGAGATGAAAGGTTCATCCCTTTCCCACCAAATTGAGCAGTGGTAGGCCGAGGAGTTGGCCAGCAAAGCACCTTGGAGGCTGGGTGCCAAGCAAACAACCAATCGAGATAAAAGGCCAAGGAGGCACCTGAAGGCATCGTTGTTTCTCTTTGTTGCCACCGGGCTGCTGGGTGAGGAGCAGGCTGCACCTGATAAAAGGTGAAGGTGAAAAGGGGCTAGGAGCTGGCCTTAACGGGGTATGGCGGTGCGCATATCTTCCTGTACACAGAGAGAGAGAGAGAGAGAGAGAGAGAGAGAGAGAGAGAGAGAGAGAGAGAGAGAGAGAGAGAGAGAGAGAGAGAGAGAGAGAGAGANGAGAGAGAGAGAGAGAGAGAGAGAGAGAGAGAGAGAGAGAGAGAGAGAGAGAGAGAGAGAGAGAGAGAGAGAGAGAGAGAGAGAGAGAGACTCTGCAGCAACATTTGGCGAGAGCAGAGTTGTGCAATGACTTGCTGTTTTTTTATTGCCTGTAGCCTCTCTTGTCGAGGTTGTACTATAGGTAGGATAGATTCGTAATTTTGTTTGGCTGAGGGCTAACCGAGAGACCTACCTGTAGGGAAAATTCTTGACGGACATATCTGTAAATTCGGGAAAAACACGGGCCCGTACTAACTGAAATTACCTACAGCTACCCTAACTGCGAATAGCAGGCCCGGGCTATCCCTAGGACAGACAGGCCCTACGGGCCTAAGCTGATAGACGGTCCTATAGCCTATAGCCAGGTAGGGAAAGGCCCTAGAGGCCGAAACTGAAACGGTACCGGTCGGTCCAGTCAGTCCGGTCTAGGTCGTGTCTAGGCTAGTGTAGGTTATAGAGAGGAGGAGGACATTGGTCTGGGGCTTTTGGCAGTCCGGACCGAGTACATGGCTGCTGTGCAACGCATGAACTGGAGGTGGTGACAGCTTCAGCGTTGGTGAAGACAGACATAGCCGGACCTGTCATATCGCATGGTCAAGTCTTCGGCGGTGTTCATCTCTCCCTGTGCGGTGTTGATACTCCTATCCTCTCCCCTTCCTTCTGTGTATGTATGGGCATACCTGGAAGTCTATGTGAGTGAGTGTTGGTCTTCAGACAACAGACAACCAGGTTCATAACAGTTGAGAGAGTGTGTGAGAGGTAGTAGGTTAGTATGGGTCGGTTGAGTTGGAGAGTAGCCCAGGGAGCACATCATACTAGGCATTTACATTGTTGGAGGCGCGAAGAGGGATTTCATTGTCAAGAGACTTCAGTGTTCAATGTGTTCTTTATCTGGTATGATCTCGGCTTTGTCAATCTACTTTCAACTCGGCTAGTCACGACTGGTCTTCTGTGGGCTTTTGCATCTCGAAACTTTTTGAGTTCTCATTGGACGGTTACTTGTCGATTCTCGACACATTGTGAAATGAGAAAATCTGAACTCCTTTTCCAGTGAGGGATCACCTCCGTTTAGCTAACCCTGCATGCAGCAGGGGTGGTAGGTTTTTGCCAGTGCTCACTGAATCAGTGAGCCTGGATGGCGACTTATCTTTCCTTTTCTTTTTTCTTTTTTCTTTTTGAATCACTATGCAAGTCATATGAGGCACATTCAGTGACTTCAGTGGTGACTCACCCAAACAATGCTGGTGTCCCTGGGTCACCAAATTCTGCTGATGGTGCAAACCGCACTCCGCCAGTGATACCCCTCGCAACTTCTACAAGCACGTCTCCGATCAAATTTGCTGCAACCACTGTGTCATACCTTGTGGGGTTCTGATGGAAACCAGGAAGGGAAAAAAAAAAAAAAAACACAAACAAAAAAATAGGCAACCACACGTGTAGCTCAGTTGGTACACCCAATGAACTGTTGAAATACATAGTCGGGTTCAAATCCAGCTGCAATCAGATAATAATATTAATAAATAGTGTTCTCTTGGGAAAAAAAAAAAAAAAAAAAAAAAAAGGCAACCACACATGTGAGAAGGAGAGCAGCAAAAACAACAAAAGAATGCCTTGTTGGGCCAATGTAGGCTAGTGTGATTGACTAACAAATGTCGTCATGATTTCTATCTATCTGGTTCTCAACTTCTCATGCTTGGACGATTAACGAACGCCATCTAAAGCAGGTATGCCTCAAAATCACAGGTAAGCCTCGAATACCTAATTCTCAAAGCAAAATGTTGGCTAAGCACAATAACCCGAATATTCGCACATACATCTTGCATCGTCCAGGTCATTTCAGTGCTGTTACCTTTCACGGACCCCATGGGACAATGGGGGTAGGGTGCACACAGTGGGAAATATTAACTTTTCTATCGTCAGGCGGTAGAATCTCATTTGGTCTGGCTAGTCGATCAGGAACAGTATATGGATGTGCACTCACAAGCTCTACAGAGCCGCTATAGTAGAGTTCGGTTAGCGTGCACACGGCATAGTCTCTGCCCCAAACACTCTGAAGGGATTGTCACTGCCAGGCTCTGTCGTGAAAAGTGTGACCCATTGTCTTGTACTCATCCCCCCCAGCCCCTAATTACTTGCCCAGTATGCCATTGTGCTTTGACATGCCACGCTTAAATAACTGCGAACAGCAGTCTGCTTTCCTGCTGACATGTCAGCAATATGCCATGTGCCATCAATGTTTCCGGAAAACTGTCATAGAAAGTATGTGTCTTTACGGCATGTACTATCCCGATGCCGTCACCTGCCACATCCTCTCCTAGCATGTCCCGCATGCAGCGTCGGGGATACACCTGCTGCAACCTCAGCCGGATCTCCTTCATCCTCGCCAACAATCGACATAGCACAGCCCGAACCCCTTACCGAGCGCTATATTCATAGGTTATCACCACCACGGCGTGTTGTTGCAGACCAAATCCTGCAACAGCTAAACACCCTTGTTTTGGATCAGTTCTCGTCTTCGTCTGTCCATAGAGAGGAAATAACGACTGCGGAAACCCAAGAAACCTGCTCAATGCCGCTTTGTGATGACCCACCCACCTGAGATTTGCCTAGCATGTGATTTTGCATGCCTTGTGTTGTTGTGAGGATTACGAAGGCATAGTCCATGCAAGTTCTTCTTTCATATGTATGATGACAGTCAACATTGCACTCACATACGGCACCTTACATGCCATGCCCAATTTGCAGACAGGGGCCGGAACGGCAATGCCTATACAATTGCGGTCAGCGTGCCTCTGTGTTCCTAGCATGTAGGAGCCACGTAGCCTGTGACATCTGTCTACACTGTGCCATTCAATGCAGCAACTGCAACTGCGAGATTGGACGCGGTGCTTCAACAATCCACACCACCTGAACTGGTCCTGTCCAGTCTGTAGGGGTGGCCACCTACCTTAGGCAACGGCTTCTCCTCAACTCAAAATCTCCTGCAACCCAAACACTGACTGACCTCTCGCGTCATCATTCTAGAGTAGTCTGCTCCAGCGGTGAGTATCGAGAACCCTCTGACGTTCGTCATTCCTCTGACAGTGTTCTGTTCCCACCTCTCTCCCACCTCTCACTTCCTATAAAACTCCACCTCCTACCCTTTCCTTCCTCCCTGCCCTTGTATACTACTAATAAATGCCTACGAATGAGCATCATTAAGAGAACAGACAAAATATAAGCTGAAGATCTGAAGAAAAATGTACAGGAGTATACCCCCCCTCTACTCTGCCTTCTATCATAACATGCAAGTGTGTTGTTAAGGCACACGGGGATGTGGGAAGCCGGCGCTCAACCACAACCAACGTGGCCAGCCTTGTACGTTAGAGCCATAGTAAAAGGGGAGCTGCAGGAACAAATAAAAGGGGTACCCCAAGGAAAACTGAAGTAAGGATACTTAAGAAAGGGAAATAAATTCAAATAACTGATCTATTGTGCTCCGTGTTGCTTGCTAAGGAGGTAAAACTGTTTCGCTGTTGAATTGGTTCATCTCAAGTGTGCTTCATTGTCTGCAATAGAGGTAAAATTGCTTTGATTTTGGATGTACTCATCTGGGTGGACAGGGGCTGTTGTGGTGAAATCTAAAACACACACACACACAGTGCCACACACATACAGGACAGACGCAAATGTGTTTCACGCACATCTCCACGCACGCACGCGCACACACACACACACACACACACACACACACACACACACACACACACACATTCACACACACACACAGAGTGTGGTTGCTGAGCCCCTTCACAAACAGACCCCAGTTAACCACTGCCCAATTTATTTGCTTTTTTCGTAATGGGGGTTGTAGTTTTTTTGGGGGGGATGGGCAGGGTTTGGCCCCGCGCCCCCCTTTTTCTTTTCATACCCCTATTTTCGCCTGTGCACAACCACACATTGCATATTGCACATTCACAACTTGCGCACATATCACTCATCACAAATATGTAATTGTTATTAGTCCTTAAATTGGACTTAATTTAATCAAGATTCAAGACACAAACAAATGGAAACATTTTCAATGTTATGAATGCATTCAGTCCAATCCACCTGTTCCCCACAGAAGGTGTTTATCAGTGATACCCTCCAATCCCAGAATTGCCAGAGTTTAGGGAGAGACACCCCCCCCCTCTCTTTTTCTCCCCATACATCTTCCATAGTGGTTATTGTGCCTGATCTTTTACTGACCTGCACAAGCCGCGTTGCAAAATAGTCTGCCAACTCATGATTCACCTCTACATCTGCATACTCCTCCTTGGCAAGCTTGGTGACGATCTGTAATGGAGTAAAAATAGCATTCAGATCCAAGGATATCAGAAGAAAGAGCAACTAGGTGTGGTGTTGCATACTAGTGAATACTTCACCAAGTATGGGCAGAACCAAAGATAACCAATATAGGATGAGCATGTATACAGCGGAAGTCCGAGAAACGGACTGACTCACATAGACTGAACTCATCCAAACATCACTCAACACACAAGCAATCGTGAGATGGTGGGGTCTGAAGCCATTCATAGACAATGCTGCAGGCCCCGTACAACCATACACAGATGAATGGTGGGAGGAGAGACGACGTAGGTGGGAGATATGGACAGCGCCAGATGTCACTGAGATAGAATCCAGAAGGTCACCGATATGGTAGCCCAAAATGGCACCGAACAAAATCAGAATGTCATGGACATAAGTCACCAATGTCGGAGGTACAGAATCCTAATGTAACCAATGTCCGATCTGTGATGCCGCCAGGTATCAATCCCAACTGTCTCCAATGTCTCGAATCCGGTAAGTATCACAGCTTCCTACCACCGAAGTCCAATCTCTGATCTCTGTCCAACTCGTATCGATAGTCTCCAGTCTGAAGAAGAAGAAGAAGAAGAAGAAGAAGAAGAAGAAGAAGAAGAAGAAGAAGAAGAAGAAGTCTGAAGTAGAAGAGGAGGAGGAGAAGAAGAAGCCTGAAGCAGAAGAAGAAGTCTGAGGAAGAAGAGAAGAGTCCAAGAGGGGCAGAGGGGAGGTGGAGAGGTCAAGTCCGCGCCCAGTCTCCTACCTGCGGATGCAAGCTGGTGCCTTGGAACTGTCGAAGACCCGCGGCTCCAACCTGGAGCTATGGCGCTACGCAGGTAAGCCGGTAGGGTCCGTCCGCCACCTCCAACCGTCACTCAGCGCTAATCAGCGCTGCTGTGCCTGGAGCTGCGCTAAACCCAGATTAGANTGCAGGTAAGCCGGTAGGGTCCGTCCGCCACCTCCAACCGTCACTCAGCGCTAATCAGCGCTGCTGTGCCTGGAGCTGCGCTAAACCCAGATTAGCGCAGCGCTATTCCGTAACTGCTGCCGTACTCCTCCGGTCCCTGAACAGACTGCCGCTGGGTACTAAGTACCGTAGTGCCATGTTCGGCCTTGCTGCTTCGAAACAGTGCCGTGGTCTGAACCGTCAGATCCGGTTGCCGATCTGCGGTTTCAGATCGGCCTTGCGGGCGGCAGCCTCTAGGGCCCCGCCGGTCCAACGGTCATATTGTTGGACCGTGTCCGCTTGGTCCTGTGCGACGGGGCCTACCGGGCGTCCTTCCGCATAAAGGTCCGGCCTTTGGACCGGGCCGGCCTGGACTATCGTGTCCAGGCCTGTGGTACCCCTAGGCCTAGTGGTCGGGTCCGAAAGGGACCCGTGTGACATGCAGTATGTAACATGTGGATTTCAATTATTATTTTTAAGTAATCTATATTCTTCTCTCAATCTTCTTTTGTATGTATTCTATCTCATCCTCTCGCTACTCTATGTATAGTACGGGGGAACACCAACCAAACCTGGAACTGCCTGATCACCCTGCATCATCGTGATGAGGGGCTGATACAAGCCTTGCTCTCGCACCACTGCTGTGGTGCAAACCTACCCCGTGGGCTGGGATTTCAATTATCAATTTATCACTGATTTGGATTATCACTTAGCCATCCTTGGAGAAAAGTATAGAACAAGAGGAAGAGGGGCGGAGAATATCGTTGGAACTTGGGAGTAATCAATGCCATCCTCGCTGGTTCCCTCGACCATAACGGAGGGAAGTGTCAGGCAGGTAGCAAGGATGTAAGGGATGCTGGACCTGGTTCCCAGCAAAAAAAAAAAGAGGAAGTTCATAAAGTATCATTTAGTCTCCCCTTTTCTTTGGTGAAGGAATGGGCATAAGCGTACGTTGAAACACACCACGTGATAGTCTCCCCTTTTCTTTGCTGAATGAATCGGCTCCCCTTTTCTTTGGTGAACGAATGGGCATAAGCGTATGTTGGAACACACTTGTGATAGTCTCCCCTTTTTCTTTGGTGCATGAAAAAAATAAAAGTGTATGATGAAGCACACCATGTGATACACTTACATACAAGGATTCAGCCTCCAGGTGTTTAAGAAAAAAAACAGATCAGGGCAAGGTGTTTCAGGAAAAAAAAAAAAAAAAAAAAAAAAAACAGATCAAGGCAAAGTTTACGACGAACTGAA
>BFEA01001073.1:56041-67201 GCA_003427395.1 Chara braunii
GGGGGTGCTGAACACGACTGCGTAGACAGACTGATGAGCTGGGCAAACAGCGCATCACCCTCAAAACCAACTGTGTTAAGGGGCGACGTCGCATAAAGCAATCGAGAGGGCGATGTCCTGTGCACGAATGCATAAACAGATCACAGAAACAGCTGAAACCTCTCAAACATAATGGGACAGGAGGAAAACCACAGGCAGGGAGGAAAAATGGGAAACAATTTCAACAATAATATCCGGAGTACTGAGATAGTTGGCTTGGCTTGCCCCACCAGGCTGATCTTCGCAGGAATACGAGTCTTGACATCCCTCACTAGGGGTCAAAAAATAATAATAATAATAATAACATGCAGAGTTCCAAAGACTACCCTCTTCACCCAAACAGAGCACCCGGTCATTATCGCTGCATCTGGACTGAAAGTTAGGCCAAATGCAGCTATAATGACCGGGCGACGGGCGTTCTATTCGGGTGAAGACGGTAGGTGGTGAAAGCAAAAAGGTGGCCTGCACACCTTTGTAGTATGTACTTGTCTATATTATCTTTCTTGCTTTTCTACCTTTGTCTGTTCATCCTTGCCCATGATAAGTAACTGTACCAGCGCCCCCCCCGCGCCGAATAGAAAGGCCAATTACGTGTGTGTTTTGGGGGCAAAGAAAAAGAAAAGGTGATGAATGGGGTTGCAAAGGTGAAAAGGGAGATGCTGAGGTGAGTATAGCTCTCAAACAGCTGAGGAGAGAATTTGAACCTTGAACACAATGCCTACCCCCCCTTTTCTAAAATTCTTGGCCCACCCCCTTTTGAGCGTTCTGGACACTTGTCGTACCTCCGATCAGGCGTGAGGTTAGCCCGTCACATTCGCCTTTGATTACTCATATGGATGTGCCTGAGGGTAAACGATGGCAGGAGTTTTGGCAGGACAAGTGCATGACGAGCAGTTCCACTACACGGGGGAGGGAAAGAATTGAAATACGAACAAACAAACAAACAAACAAACACTGAGGCCCACTCCTACTCCCACACAGAGCAACACAGCAATGGGCTTGGAAGACTCTGTGTCGCCAATGTGAGCGAGCGCGTGCGCGCAAGAGAGAGAGAGAGAGAGAGAGAGAGAGAGAGAGAGAGAGAGAGAGAGAGAGAGAGAGAGAGAGAGAGAGAGAGAGAGAGAGNGTGTATCTCGTGATGCAAGTCTGCTGTGGTTCGAGGTCAATACTATCTGGGCTCATATGTATGAAGCTGTTTGATTGCTGAAGTTCGCTAATGCTTATCTTCCTTGCAAAATGGAGGAACAAAAAAAAAAAAAAAACCGAACACACTGAACGGACGGCCTAGTCACACTGCTAACAGTGGTTTACAAAATAATATCTATTGAAATGTGAAACTCCTAGCAAAGCTGCTCCTTCGTTAGAAAGTTAAAAATAAAAATAAAAATTGGACCATTTCTTGATTTATGCGTGCCATCCTTGCGCAAGGGCCATGCTAATCTTCTCTGTATCGTTCCAATTTTAACGGATGTCCCGGAGGACTACATAGCGAACCTGCTCCTATTGAAATCTGGTTTCACAGGGAATAATCAGGGTTGATTCAGTTGCGGGACATCCACGACGATATCCTGCTAGTAGTCGATGGATTGCGGCGAATCCCCAGACAAGGAGGAAAGGGGGAAGAATCTGAAGAAGCGATCATCTTGATTGACTTTGAGGAAGCATATGATCACACGGAATGGCTGTTTCTTGCTAAGCGCTGTCTGTCCCTCCGTCTGTCCGTCCATCTTTTTTCTGCATGTCTGTCTGTCTGCCTGACAGGTGGCATCTTTCCGTTCGTTTGTTTGTTTGCTTTCTTGCTGGCTTGCTTGCTTGTTTGCACACTTTTCCTTTTTGTGCAGTGGTTTGGCCCCTACCGTCTTCACCCGAATAGAACGCCCGGTAATTATCGCCGTATCTGGGCGGAAAGTTGTGCCAAATACAGCTATAATGACCGGGCATTATATTCGGGTGAAGACGGTAGCATCGTGGTATCCATCAGAATGACAGAATTGCAATTCATTGAATTTTCATTCCCTTTTTTTACGAACAGGTACATGCCAGTAAGCCACCAGGCAGGTAACCTGAACTACCGTCTTCACACGAATAGAACGCCCGGTCATTACAGCTGCATTTGCCCCAACTTTCAGTCCAGATGCAGCGATAATGACCGGGCGTTCTATTCGGGTGAAGACGGTAGGCTGAGTCTTTGTGAGTTGTCGGCTGTGAGTTAGGTGTAGGTAGAGTAGGAGGTCTCCCCCGGTTCATGCAGTGCGTGGCCACATTTCACTGTACATTTGCTGCCCTTCTACCTCAGCATGGGAACGAGGACCTTACCTCTCGCCAGAGAACACTGACTTCGAGGTAGTTTGCCAGATCCACCGATGTTAATCTCCGGCTTCTCTGTCTTGCAATATCGAATGCAGATCGTGCAATTCGCTCAACCTGCTTCCCTGTGTACTCTGCCGTGCCGAATGCCCGCACATCACCATTCGGGAGCTCTCCCCTTCCCTACATCCATCCGAACCAGTAACCGTTCTCGTCATCAGCATACTTGTTTCAAAAAGCAGGAAAAGAAAAACACTCCTATGTTCACACGAGTCCAGGGCGATCCTACGTAAGTAACGTAACATAACAGGCAGAGGAAGATTAAAAAAAAAAACTTGAAAAACCGAAACAGTCGCTCAAGCCCAATACATTGGAAAATTTACTAATTTAGTAAAATTTAGAAATACTGAAACAGAACCTGGGGTATCAAGGGGGTATCCACAGTCCTAGCTCAGTTGGTACACCAATGAACTGTTGAAATACACTCAGTTGGTACACCAATGAACTGTTGAAACTTGAAATACAGACCCAAGTTAGTTCGAATCCACACACAATCAGATGAGCAGAACTCTGGAATACAAGTATGTTCAATCGTTCAAAAAAAGAACCTGAGGTACCTGAGGGTCCTGAGCTCAGCATTATTATTGATTTATTACCCATGCATCTAGCTCAATTTGTAGTTTAATCTTTAAAGTTTAAAGGGACACCTATGTGCTGGGAAGGATTGCAGACACAACGATAGAGGCCTAACCAGACTGCTGTCTCTTATACACATCTAGATGTGTATAAGAGACAGGAGGAATAGTTTTTTTTCGTTGTTGTTGTTTTTTCGGGACCTTCCCTGGTCCTTCTGGTCCTTGCACGGCTGGGCCGCCCAGGAAAATAAGATGACCTGGGCGTCCCGGCTGGTAGCCTAGGTCAGCTCTCATATACGTCAAAATATTGTCTATAAAAGAGTTTTGAGGTGTCAGGGAGATTACCCAGGGAGGAAGTCCAGCAGGGCACTTCGCGCGCCGGGTTCCGCCCCCTGTCGGCACAGCGGGCCCACCCACTCACTGGGGTCCACTCAAGATGGATATTGTCAATCAACTGGGCAAGCAAGACGCTGGGATGGTGGATCCATCACCAAGGAGTAGGCCCCCTGAACTCCTTCCTATTAGCAAATGACTCCCCCCCCGCTGAATGAATCAAAACTCAGTTCTTGGGGGTCAAACTTATGCTAACCGGAAAGCCTCCACAGGACGATCACTGGTGCCTCCAACCAGTTGAAGAAAATCCAAACTGGAGGTGCTGCAAATACACGTCAATTTTCGGGAACTCGACCCTTGGGGCCTGATGGGTACCGGTGGGTATTATGCCCCCCCTCCGAAAGATCAGTGTCCCCCTTGAAGTAGCACATTGCAGCAGCACATCTTTAGAGGAACAAAGCAAAGGATGACAGGACAATCGGGAGGGTGGCGCGGGATTCGGCTACGCAACCATGACAGGAGGACTAGCAAAACTGGACCCGGGCACTCAACAAGAGGTACCTTCCCTCAAAAAATGGATCCACAAATTGATCTTTGACAATTAAGTGGGGTCTGGGCACTTCTCACAGTAGAAAAGCAGCTTAAGAGAGATTGGATCCAGAGATCCCTGATGCAATAGAAACTCTCACATGGTTGGAGGATCCATACTGGGCCATACCAAAGGCGTCCCCAAAGGCAACCAGGTACACTCAAAGAAGCAGAGGGAGGGGAGATTTGCAAAACAATCACCTCTTGCTGGCTCTCCCTCCTTCATACATGGAGGAAATTACTGCTCCCAGAATGCTACAGTCCCATGAGATGGGAGGCACTAATGTGGCAACCCCTCTTTGGGACCAAAAGGATCACAACCAGAACAGTCAAGCATTCCCAAGCCCAAGCCACCAATCACCCTGGAAAAGTCGGGTTAAAATAGGGGTATTAAGAATGAACGACACATTGCAGACGGCACAGAAGATGAAGCAGTCTATGCCGGACGACGATTTGGACCTGCCGCAGAAAATCCAAGCGAAGTTTACAAGGATCATGGCTGGTATGAGGCAAGGTAGCGGACATAAGGCCCTCCGGTATACGCTGGAAAGACTGACACAATTTCAAAAGCGGCACTTAGAAGGCAGTGCCGGTGGGCCCCAACCAGCTGACTGGCAAGATCTGCTACAGACTCCAGAAACCTCATGGTGTGTGATAGGGGAGTATAGTACTAGAGTGATATGCTTCGGCGCATCACCTCAGTCTACAGGGTCATTCGGCAGTATTAGACTACTGCCGAATGACCCTGGGGAGAGACTCTGAGGTAGGTTTTTCAACTTTTCAATTCGGAACCGCCTTCCACAAAGATGTCTGTGGCAGCTCAAACTGATAATATCAGGGGACTTCAACACAGCAGCACCACGCAGATGGCTAGACAGAATACTTGCACAAGTTGCTATGATCTGAAAATGATAAAATCAGTCGTTAGACTAAAGCCAAGAAGAATCGGTGGCAGGGTCCTTGGGGGAACATCCGTTAAAATTGGAAAGAGAAAGAGAAAGAAGAGATTAGCATGGCCCCTGCGCAAGGGATGACACGGCACATAAATCGAGGAAAAGGTTCCGAAACCAAAAAGAATCGGTGGTGGGCGAGCGGGCCGGCGATGTTAAGTAGCCCAGAGATGCAGAAGGCGACAAAGTCGTTCGTTCGTTGATTAGGTCCTTCAGTATGGCAAAAAAAAGCCTGTCTAACAAAGTCCACCAACCATGCCAATCTGGCATCCCCTGGAGACCCAGGCTCCACTACGGTAGCAGAGAACCCGCCCTCGCATACTCCAATATACGCGGGGGATTTTTATGACGAGTTTTGCAAGTCAGAAACAATTTGACTCCTTCCTATCAGAGACAGGATAAATGGTTTTGAGTTTTTCGAAATTTCAACCCATCGCCCGCCAAGCCCCTGGAAGAGGAGTCTTGTTCCCTGGAGGTCCCAATAACAGCCACAAAAAGTTCTTTTTTGAAGTTTTTTGAACTTTTTTCCCTTAAAAAAAAGGGTGACGGCCTTGAGATATCAGCACTCAACTGAGTGGCCCCAGGTTGGTAATTCAGAATGATTTCATTTTCTCTGGTCATCTGGTGGTATCACTCTGGAGTCTGGATTCCAACTCTGGTCTGGAATTCAGCAGTGTTCATAGGTGCACCAACTGAGCTAGGCCAATTGGTATAACAGCCACAAATGTACGGGACACTTTAATGAAGATATAAGAATGGTAAGGTCCTAAAAGATATTGACAAATTTCACATCCTTCCCAAGGAGTTTTTTTTTTGTGACACTTGTTGTTGGGAATTGCAAATTTGACATCCTTCCCAAGGAGTTTTTTTTTGTGACACTTGTTGTTGGGAATTGCCTGCACAGTGCATATGGACATGATGGAATCCTACATGTGGCATGAGAAGAGGAAAGGTTGGCGAAATATCGTATATGTGAGCGGGGGGGTACTCACTGCTCTCCCTTTAGAACAAAAGAAAATTGCGAGGCTACGCCCGCTTAGCCCCTACGGGGCCCTATCTGCAACAAGGTCGGCCGCCCTAAGTGAAGGCAGGCACAACAGGCCCTTCGGGCCTCATTCTTCAGGGTACCCCGCATCGGGGAAATTCAGACAGTTGCGTTGCGCCAGTTGGTTGAATGAATCCAGGCCCTGGGCCGCCTGTGTAAAAAAATGAATGTGAAGCAGGCCCTGGGCTGGATACGGGTACCAGGCCAAACACAGGCCGAAAGCAGTTGGGCGCATGCAACCACTTCAGGCCCAAGGCCTGCTCTCTTCGTGACTGGGCCTGTGCCTACCGGGGCCTACCGGAAGCTTCCTGGACTGGACCCAGGCAGGCCACTTCGATATAGGGAAGGGCCTGCCTCCTCATTGGGCATTCGGGTGCTGGCTGCATGCTGCGTGAGCGCTGCTGCGCTATCCACTGGCTGCCTGGCACTCACGCTCTCACGGGCGAGTAGGAGGGAGCACGCAGCCATAGCCAAGCTGCGCTGCTGTATGCTAGGTGAAGCGCAGGGTGGTCCTTGGGTGCTAGTGACATCTGTGCGGTGTGGATCGGGGTTGTGAGTGTTACGAGANAGAGAGAGAGAGAGAGAGAGAGAGAGAGAGAGAGAGAGACAGACAGACAGACAGACAGACAGACAGACAGAGAAAGAAGGTGGCTGATATGTCGAAGGGGCCATGCATTCCTTTGGTTTCATCTGTGTGTATACTCATCCCAAGGGAGGCATCCTTCTCTGCCTCATCCCAAGGGAGGCATCCTTCTCTGCCGTTCGCTAAGTAGTAAGATGGGGAAAGGGGGAGGGGAGCAGGAGAGGAGTCCCTGGTCTAAATGAAGGCTATGAAAGTCAAAGAGGTAAGCAAATAAAAACGGGAAGAAAAGAAAAAAAAAACGCAGAAAAAAAAATGGTCCGCGGTGTCCTTCGGGACATCCATTAAAATTGGAACGATACAGAGAAGATTAGCATGGCCCCTGTGCAAGGATGACACGCATAAATCGAGAAATGGTCCAAATTTTAAAGGGAAAAAAAAAAAAAAAAATGGTCCGCGGAGGTTGGGGTTTCAAGCAATGCTGAAAAATGTGATTGAGTGCTTCACCTGCTGGCCAGTGTATATTCCTCCTGACAGTTCTCTGACAATCATTATGTCAGTGCCTCGTACCCGTGACGGACTCAATGGGTAGTCATTTTCCATTTGAGGAAAGGCTGCTGCAGGTGATAACTGCCAGTAAAGCCCCATATCTGCTCTCAGTTTCATCAGAACTTTTGACCTCAGCGGCGTGCCCCCCTGCAAAAAAAAAAAAAAAAAAAAAAAAAAAAAACAACAACAACAACAACAACAACCAACACAGAGAGGAAATGCCAGAAACACGAAAGAAGACTCCGAGGACAGTGAGTTTTTTCTTTTCTTTTCTTTTCTTTTTTGAAGTTTTCCCCCCCGACGACAGTGGCCTAGAGCAGAGCAAGAAAGAAAAAGAGAGCAAACAGGTAAGTCAACCACAAGCTGAGTTGGTACACCCACAAGCTGTTGAAAAACAGACCTCCTGAGTTCGAACCTTATGGTTCTGGCCCATTGTCCATTCCGGGGAGCAACAGTCCGGTTCCTTTTCCACAAGCAAGTCAATGCTGAATACAATATAAGTATTATAAGGACACACACACGCTCTTCCCCATTATGGCTGGGAGGCCCGAGTGGACGGCATTGATTACTGATTACTTCCTTAGGGAAGGATGTACCACCCCTCACCCCTGCACTTAAAACAGGAAGACTGGTGGTAGACTGATGTCTGCTACATCCGCTTGTGATTCCATGCTTATCTGTGAAGGCCTTGACTCTTGACTCGCTTGCTTTGCTCCTCTCAGCTACACGGCTGTCGGATCTGCATGAGGTAATGAAGTTGCTGGCTTGGCCCATTAACTGACGGTTTTGCTGAACGCGTAAACCTTAGGGATTCTAGCCTTGAGGTTGTTTTGGAGCTTTTTTTTCTCTATGCCTGAAAATGACCATACCTTCTGGCGTCTATTCCTTAAACCCTAAACCCTGACTTCGAATCCAGATAAACGGACTTCCGGAATGGAATACCTTGGGGCCAGTCCGTTTCCCGATGATATCTCAAGGGCTGCTGTGCCCTTTATAAAGAAAGAAAGGTAAGTCACCTGTGCGCGCAGGGAAGTCCCAACTGGCACTCGCTCTAGACGTTGTCATAAGTGGCATTCCCCCTACCGTCTTCCCCCGAACATAACGCACCCTAAAAATGAATGTATACAAGCTATATTTGCGGCCAGATACAGCCAAAATACGGGTGCGTTGTGTTCGGGGGAAGACGGTAGTAAGAATATAGTACAGTATTAGTGCTCCTAAATTACTTTTTTTTTTTTTTTTTTTTTTTTTGAAGAATAGGGGCCCAGTGCCCAAGGCTGATATTATCAACAAGGAATGTTTTGAGGCCGGGGTCCTCACAGTCTACCCGGAGTAACTGAATCCGAAAGTTGCTGAGAACCGGGCTCAGCGTCCCTCATGTGTTGATGGAAATGATCATGATACTACTGGTAATGATTATGAATTTATGAAAGACTATGTCAGCTATTCTAGACTCCTGAACCTAAGATAACTCCTAGCCATCCTTGCACCRGGGTATACTTACTCAAGAACAGTACCAACCAGACCAACGTCACCCATAGCTGATCTCTTCTCGCCACTAAGTAGCCCCCCCCAGTTCACCACTGAATTGCCTTCCTCCCTCGGCAAAACCCAGATCTCTCTACAAGACCTCATACTCCTGCAAATTGCAGGTTACAGGGCGACGCCCCAGCTCCGGCCAGCGTCGTTCTGGCATCGGCAAAACAGGGGCACAGAACAGAACAGCCCTGTGGATGTCGATCCGAGTGTGACCCTCTCTGAACTCCTATACCCCGGATATAAGTAAATTTCTTTTCTTTTTTTGCTTCTTAAAGAGAATAAAAATAAGAATAGAAACAGGGAATTGCATGAGATTTTTTTTTTTTTTTTTTTGCATTAGAATTTAGATGTAGGGTGACGTGAAAATGAGAATAAAAATAAGAATAAAAACCGGAAAATGCGTAGTACAGGCCGATAACGGCAAAGAGAGATGAAATGGTTAGGAGAAGAAGATGAACATCCAGGAGAAAAAAAAAAAAGATGTCGTTAACTGAAAACACGTAAATGAGAAACGACAAGAAACAAAGTTAACAAACACAGAAATCCATGGACATTACAGGGTTGCTCATTACATGGCTGCTGCAATAGCACTCAAAGCTGCACAAGCGGGGCGGGGGGGGTAGGGAAATCAAGGTCTGCCCACTAATAAATTAGTAAATTGAACTAAATTCTAATGCGGAGCATTGGTCTTCTTCTTGGAGGGAGAGGAGCAGTGTTTTCTCCAGGGAGAGAGCATTGATAAGACCAATTGAGTGTTGCAAAAGGGGGGAGAGAGAGAGAGAGGAGAACGACGACCAGGAGCACCATAACGCGACCTCTTGGAAGTGCCTATTGGAAACTGATACGAATTTGGATTTTAACGTGCTGGTGTTTTTTAACTGTAGGAATACTAGAGAAAGAGGAGAACGACGACCAGGAGTCATCTCTGACAGACTTCGGACTTCTAACCGGGCACCTGGCCCTGGGCTATCATTATTCTACTACATTGATGAAGCTAGCTCTACAATTCATTCTTTTCAGAGTTCATGGCAGCTCATTCTCGTTTTTTTTTTTTTTAAATGGCCCTTTCTATTCTGGGGGGCGCCAGTCTGGTTGCCCCTCACCGGCAAGCAAATATATACAAACTTATACAATTGTTAATTGCGCCAGCTCATTCTCGCCACAACAAAAAAAGAAGAAGAAGAAAAAGAAAAAGAAGAGACCGTGTGACTGGATGGTAAAAGCAACAAACCATTGGCTGATGAATGAAACCCTTTAACCCTTACTCCGCTCATCACAACTGACAAATGTCCCATGAGAGATGTATGTACCCCTGCCCTCTCTCCACTCGTCATAATTAACAGATGTCTCCCCCCTCTTCCTTCCCCTCATTGCAGTTGATAGGGGTTCCCCAACCCCTTCTCGCCCCCCCTCCTCGTCACAATTGACAGATGTGCGCCCCCCCCCCCCCTCCTCCCCCTCTTCCCCTTCCCCACCCCACACCCCTCCCCTACTCCTCTCATCATATGTATCATTCTGGTGGAGATGGTAACAGAGTTTGTGATGACAATGTTGTGAAATTTCTGAAGAGAGGGAGAGCAGGAGCAAAGCGTATTTGTGAGTCGAGTTCATTACCGGAGATTCGGCGGAGAATGAATGGCGAAGGGCAAGGCAGTTGGCCTTGCAGCCACTCTATTAAATGGGGCTACAGTCTTCTTCCCGAATAGAACGTACCGTCATTATAGCCGTATTCGGCTCACCTTGATGTCCAGATGCAGCGAAAATGACCATACATTCTATTCGGCGGAAAAGGTACCATTAGCAGAAGAAAACGAAAAGACTAACTTGGCGACTGATTAGATCCAGGTTCAGAAACGAGCGTAACTGGCAAGGTCGGGAAGAGTAGTAGTAGAGCAACGGAGTGCGAAGAAAGGGGACATGCATGTTTGGATGATCTTGCTGCTGCGAGGTTCTTGAGCGAGTCACAACGTACATTGATTGAAGTGGTGCTTGCAAGCCCGCCAATAAGCACGGCATCACATGATTTGCATAACTCGATGGTCTCGGTAGGCAAAGGATTGCCGACAGCTAATTGCGCGGCGTTTCCAATCAACCCATCCTGGAATTTGAAAGTGACTCCTGATATGTCCTGGAGAGATCTCAGCACCTTCTTCGCCTCGTGCATTACTGCGGGACCCTGAAACAAGAGTAGATATTACACATATCAATGACATCAATCAATCAATCCATTATATCTTGGTAAAGCCTTAATTAAGGGAATAGGCCCAACACTGTTCAACCCAACAGGACTTTACCATTTTCTGATTCGTTTATCAACAGTATTCTATGTGTGAACGACGATTCAGCCTCTCACACTCACTCTCTCTCACTCTCACCCACACACACACACACACACACACACACACACACACACACACAGAAAAAAAGGATCCTATACTTGAACTTGCCCAGAAAAAAAGATCCTATACTTGAACTTGCCCAGAAAAAAAGATCCTATACTTGAACTTGCCCAGAAAAAAGGATCCTATACTTGAACTTGCCCATTAAAAGGATCCTATACTTGAACTTGCCCAGGAAAAAGGATCCAATACTTGA
>BFEA01001073.1:69166-79583 GCA_003427395.1 Chara braunii
GTGTGTGGTGTGTGTATGTGTGTGTGTGTTGTGTGTGTGTGTGTGTGTGTGTGTGTGAGAGAGAGAGAGAGAGAGAGAGAGAGAGTGTGTGAGTGCATATGTGTATGTGTGTGTGTGAGTGTGTCAAGCTATGGGTATTTGTGTGAGCGCAGGTGAACAGCATGGAGGCAAAAAGATGATAAGCCTCCATGGCTCTTAGTTACCAAACAACAGAAAGAGAAGGGAAAATGAGAACGGAAAATAGGACAACCTTCCAAGGGTGTGGCTACCAAGGGAAAATGCATGTTACCAAGGGATACATGTGAAGGGACCTCCCAGGCATGTCCGCATGGGACGTATTTGTACAGCATGGAGGCAAAAAGATGATGAGCCTCCATGCCTCTTAGTTACCAAACAACAGAAAGAGAAGGGAAAATAAGAACGGAAAATAGGACAACCTTCCAAGGGTGTGGCTGGCTACCAAGGGAAAATGCATGTTACCAAGGGATACATGTGAAGGGACCTCCCAGGCATGTCCGCAAGGGGACGTATTTGTACTCAGTCCTCGCTTTGGGCTAGTTAGGCGAGCGATCTTCGCCCTGAAATCCTAGCTTGGACAAGTCCCCATGCTCCTCACTGGAACAACATATGGTGGTAAGTTGGTAACACCATTATCATAATTCCAATTGGAAATTTGGGATGAACTTGATGGTGACCTTGTCTATTGCCATGATGACAATTAAAAAAAAAAAAAAGAAGAAGAAGAAGAAGAAGAAGAAGAAGAAGAAGAAGAAGAAGAAGAAGACCTTATCCATTGCCATGATGACAATTATCACAGTAATGTCATGATGTGTTGACAGCACATATTGCCACAAACATAATGATTACAATGATGATGATGATGATGATGGCCATAATCACAAAATTATTGTGGTGCTGACGCTATAGTAGTGAGAGAATTGAGCTGGTATGGCTGAGATACTGCGAAGCCCGCCCATCACAATCCTGGTGGGATCCGTCTGGATGGAGAAAGGGAATAGGAGGATTAGGTGTCTGCTCCAGTCGCCCCCTGGACGCAGAACCTGCCTCCCTACCCCCCCTCACACCTGGCCGGTCCTCCCAAGATATGGTTGGGGGGAGAGGCCCCTGTATCTACAGTACTTGTTGGAAAAAGGGGGAGGGACCAGCATGTAGATGAGTAACCTGCGCGGGATTCAAGGTGAAGAGGTCCCCCCCCCCCCTCTAAATATCCTGCTCAGTCAATCCCCTGGATCCCAGGGTAATCAATGCTGGCAGGAATTCCATAATTGTGTGACAGATGTACTTCAATCTCAGTTTTCCGGCAGGTGATGCTCCCCACCAATAGATGGAGCCTCTCCTCAAGTGCTAGTGGTGTGTGCTCTTATCAGCACCACTAACACTGGTGGGAGTTTAAAAAAAAAAAAAAAAAAAAAAAAAAAAAGGGGTGATAAAGAACAACTGGATTTGGCAAGTGTCGGACATTATAAACGTCCATTTTCTTCATTTGAAAAAAAAAAAAAAAAAAAAAAAAAAAAGAGGGCATTACAATCTTCCAGAGAGCACTGGCACATGTTTTTTACCACGACGAACGCCATACTATTGTCTTAACCCGAATAGAACGCCCGGTAAGTATCGATGTATGTAGTCCAAAAATTGCCAAATACGGCTATACATACTGACCGGGCGTTCTATTCAGGTGAAGACAGTAGCTCATTCTGAAGCCAGTTGCATATGTTGTATGGGGGTCTGAAGACTCTGAAGTCCATTTTCAGTACATGCTCCCCAAACAAGTGGTCACGATGGCGTAACAGCTTTCCAATATCACTCTTGGTTGGGAGTGTTCTCAAAAGGTTTTGTTGACTTCAACTCTAATTGGGATTGGGATTCACATTGACCACATGCAAAGATTGCCTGTAACATAAATGAATTGTCTCGGCGAGGGGGGCGATTCGGAAATGGGCGCAGCGCTACCGGGAGCGCTGCGCCCCATGTGAACAAGCGCAAGGTGGTGGCCTGTGCTCTCCTATCCTGCATAGTAAAGTGGAGGTAGGACGGTTGACGCAGGTCGAAAGGGGAGAGTGCGACACACGTAGAGTGGGGGGTGGAACGGCTTTGGACTGAGGGGAGGTAACATCAAGGAGTTATCGGAAGGAGCGCAGCGGCGACTTCGATTAGGTGCGGTGCGGCAGCGGCTTCGAGCTTCGTCAACAACATCAGGGCTTAACACTCCACCTTCGTCCTTGTGACTGTGGGCCTTGCCACACCACGCTCGAAATGTGAAAAAGACAAAAATGTGGCGGGTGCGTCTGGCCATGTTATAGCGGGAAGTTCATTCTCATTTTGCACATTCCGAGAGTGGTGTGGCGATGCCCTGTGTCAACATATACGCTATGATAGTAGTTGTTCTTGTCCTGTTTGTGAATTCCTTTTCCTTTTCCTTTTTCTTTTAGGGGTCGATGTACTTATAGTTTGTTCGTAACCTGCTGGTTGTCTTTCATTAAGTATGTCTTTTATCATCATCTCTTAGTTTTGAAATTTTGAGTTTAGGGTTTTGAATCTTTGATAGTTGATTTTCCAAATTGATAACCAATTCCTTGATTGACCAATTAATCAGTAGTGCACCAAAATATTCTGATTGGTGTCTTGAAATCTCAAAGTCTGGAAAGTAGAGTCGAAAGTCGTTTTGGACAGCTAAATTAGAGATTCCTAAATGCTATATACTCGTGATTAGCTTTATAGTACTATACTTTGTTTCAAGGGACGCAGCACCGGTTTTCCAGAAGTTGCAGCTCCCCACCAATAGACCGGAGGCTCCGACAAGTGAGGTAGGACTGTATGCTCAATCATCACACTCCTACCGGATGTCACGGGAAGTTAAATAATAATAATAACAATAATAATAATAATAATAAGAGAGATTTGGGGAGCTGCCGAGGGTGGAAGGCACTCCAGTGATCAATTGTGAGGCTACCATCAGAACGACGACGGTCAGAGCTGGGGCGGTTTCAGTCGTTCCGTGGAAGGCTGCATGACAAGTTTGGTCCAATGATTCCGCATCAGCAGATGGCAGCTGGGGCTGGGCGATTGTGACACGGGCGCTTTCTGGCAGCTCATGCACAGTGCGGCTACAGGTAGTAGTTTTCAGAAACTGCGCTGCACCTTGATAGCCAAGTGTCAGCTCCCCCCTCTATACGAGCAGTCGTTCCCCCACCTGCACCAATGGCAGTTTATACTGGGGGTTCCTCGTGGTGTGAGCAGCCGATCATGGCATTCCAGTGAGATCCGACATCCAAGTAGGGGAGAATGATCTGGGGAGAGGATCCAAAACAATCAATTAGAACAAAACCCATCTCCGCCGATGTGGCAGGCTTTGGGAGGTTTTGTGGAGATGGAATCGCTTTGCTCGTAAGAGAGCGTTCCTTACGTCCGCAGCGCAGTAAACACCATCTTCATCTCTGACAGGGAACTCAGGAAGGCTACTGTGGCGTACAAAGTTAAGGCTCGAGCACAGGCATGCACCCTTGCACAGCCTCAGAGCAGCAAATGACAACTCCGCCCATGTGCCACATGTCCGGCTTTTTCGTTACATGTTTTGCCTATTCCTGTGCGGTACAGGACAGGGCATTCAACCCAGCGTAGCGCCTAGTTTCCTGTCCAATGGAGACAACATAAGTCCTTTGAATGCCTCTTTACCGCAAGGACATATTTGGTGAATACCGTCCCTGTTCGTCCAGTAGGTCCACGTTCGCCCATCTGTGTAGGCGACACACAAAATTCCTCATTCACTCCGGGCCAACTTCTTTTCAGAAGGGAGAGTGCAAAACAAATTGTGTGATACATTGATTGCATTCCAAATTAGCGATCCGGTTGGAGTTATGGGATGTTCTTAAGCAGACAAGGGCTAGTTTCCGGAATTTCACTCATTCTGACCTGGACCTGCACATCAATTCTGGGCAGGTCGAACTTCGAAAAGAGGGCCAAATCCATTACAGCATTTTGCATTCGGCGGGAGATGATACCAAGGGAAAAAGTACATGATAGTGCAAGATGGCTGTGATGGATTTGGCCTTTGTCGAAACCACTCCTGCAGGTTCTTTTTTGCACGAAGTCAGCGAGAGCTCTGGCGGATCAAGCTTTTCCTCTGATCCACTCACATGCTTCAGCATGCACACATTTTTGGTTAGTAGTAGTATGGCAGAATGGAATTCTTCTAGTAGTAATTATTTCCCAGGGGCTGGATCCCAACCTCTTCTTCAGTTGATTGGCGATGAAGCAGCAAATAGTTTGTAATCCAACCGGACTTCCTCCATACGCAAAACAAACTATGGGGGTTAGGGCCTCACAGGGGGCTCTCTCCACTACTCGTCAATTGTGCAAAATGAGAATGGATCTTTCTGCTAGAACATGGAAAGATACACCACCATATTTTCTGGCTTTTGTGCATGCGGTGAGTACTCGAGTGAAGCCCACAAACCGCCTGAAAAGAACGAATTTTTTTTCTTTTTTTTTTTTGACGAATGATGATCTTCAAACTGCCCGCAAAGAGCGATCTTTTACTGACACATTGTTGGTGTTATTTTTTTTTATTCTTCTCAAAATTCAAATTTCCATTACTTCAGTTATTTGTTTTTTTTTTTTGCGAAAACTCTGTGAATCATTGCACTGCCAGGAATCTACCCTGGCGTCCCTCACAAAGATTCTGCGGTCCTGTTTAGGGGCGAGGCATCAGCGGCCAAGAGTATCCTTAGCAGAATGTGAAAGATTACCATTTGATCTGCCAGAAGCTGAAGAAGAATTAGTAGCAGGTTATCAGACTGAATATTCTGGTATCAATTTTGGAATCTTTTATATTGCTTCATACTTAAACTTATTGGTCTCATCTTTATCTGCTACAGTGCTCTATTTAGGAGGTTGGAATTTTCCTATTCCTACTATAATATCCTTTATTTCTACGTATAAAATTACTTTACCATTGGCTTCAAGAAATTTAATATTAGAACTTATAATCCCACAGGGCCTTGGGAAAAAGTAAAAAACGAACTTTTATTCTAGGCTACCAGCTGGGCTGCCCGGGTCACCCTGTTTTCCCGGGCGGCCCGGCCATGCAAGGACCAGGGAAGGTCCCAGCAAAAAAAAAAAAAAAAAAAAAAAAAAAAAACCGAAAAACAAACTATTTATGCAGAAAAATAAACTGAACAACTTTTGCCTCAGGGTCACATCGAAATTATTTACGAAATTTAAAATACAGAACCAAAAAAAAAAAACTATTTATTTTTTTCGGTCCGGCCGGGCTAGTGGTCCCGGGCCACTCTGGTAGCCTAGCTTTTATTCATAATTGCATTATTGGTATTATACTATTATCATTTCTGGACCGATTGTTTCTTGCATAATTGCATTATTGGCTTTTTTTCCCCCCCCCTTTTTTTTCCATTTTTTCTTTTTTTCCCTTTTTTTCCCTTTTTTCCCTTTCTTCCTTTTTTTTCCTTTTTCCCTTTTTCCCCCCCCAAAGGGTGGCAGTCTTGAGATATATCCACAGGGGCGAGGTCCCACTAGCAACGGGATAGGATAGAAACGAGTTTGTGGGGCAGTTGAGTGACCCAAATCCTGCCGTGCACTACTCGTGATCCCACGGTCAGTATTTTACATGTATTACCCGAAAAAGTAAGGAGATCTTCGTTCCCCTCCTCCTCTACTTAACACTGGGCATGCCCGTGCAAAGACAGCTTCCCGCCAGAATCTTTTCAATCGGTTGGGGGTGTGGCCAACCCCAAACGAGGTTGGGGTCGGCCTTAGCCCACTGGATAGAAGATTTTCAGCATTTTACTTGCTATTGTGCAATTATCTCATTGGGTGGAGCCCTCCTTCAATCACGGAGTATATGGAGGGTGTCAGGATCACTGCTGTCAGAAGTCSAGTTTATTCCAGAAAATGTGGCGGTTACTTTGTTCACTGTTTTTGCAACCACCACCATCAGATCATTTGTGATCTGATGGCTGGGAAGCACACTGCTGTGATTTCCSVTGGGAGGTCTCTGTTTCTTCTTTTTTTTTTGGCCGTTTTCCTGTTTTCTCAGCCCAGAAATTCGTAATGAACTTGTCTGGCCGCTGCCACTCAGTGTCACACTGGATCGGCCACACTCCTATCCGACTGCTAATGGGACCTCGCCCCAGGTGACCGGGGGCCATGTCCCAGATACACCATTGAACTAGTTCAACGTTGAGTTTTCTATCAGGTGTGGCATGGCGCGACCTCTGAGATGCATCTCCCTGACTCCCATCCAGCTGAGATGCATCTCCCTGACTTCCATCCAGCGGTTCGTTTTTGTAGATGGAATTATAATTTCGTTTTTCTTTGCTTTAGTCTTCAGAAAAAAGGAAAAATTTTTGATTCCCAAATACAACACCCCCTACCCTAGCCCATTTCCCATTGAGCTAGCTACCCCACCCACTTCTTTTTTTTTTTTTTTTTTTGAAAACAATGCTCCAATCTATTCGTGGGGAGCAGCACGTGCTGCGAACTGCGCCCAGCTTCCCATCAGAAAACATATTAGGAAATGTATGCGAAACAATTGAGATACCGGGGCCATTACCCGGCTTCGGCTAAGACTAGCTGAGAATATGAAACTACCTAAGCTTGGACAACACCCCAGTTCCGGCCAGCATCGTTCTGGCATGGGACAGCCAGAGCATCAATATAGCTTTGGACCACTAGAAACCCTCACAGTGTTGAAGAATCCTGAGAACACATGGGGATAGCCACAGACAGAGCACCACAGAAGTCTTCAAAATACTCGAAGCCCCCAGGGACCCCAAACAAAACCCTCTACGACCCTCCAACCCTGTTTTATTCACTGTCGGGCTCTTCCAGGCCTCACACCCCCACCCTGCTAGGTTACAAGGCAACATGACCCACCCCAGCTCCGGCCAGCGTCCTTCCAACAGTAACCCTTGGTTGTCCCTTGGAATGCCCACCCCAAAGCATCCCCAGATCTCTCTACCAGGCCTCATGCTCCTGCTATCAACGGGTTACAGGGCAACACCCCAACACCGGCCAGTGTCGTTCTGGCATTGGACAACCACAGATCCATGAACATAACAGCATCAGAACAGCCTACAGTGAGTTGCTAGGAGCCCCAAGCATCCCAGAGCATATTTTAAAACCACCGGGAGCAACCGAGAGCAGCAGACTTGCTTAGAAAAGAGTGAGAATCAACTGAGATTATTCGGGAGCTGACATAAAACAAAACCACATTACCCCAGTGCTATTCAGCAGACCAACCTACAATTGCCTCAACCCCCTATCCTAGATGCCAAGCTCTACCAGGCCTCATATCCCCAACCGCTGGGTTACAGGGCAGCGCGACCCACCCCGACTCCGGCCAGCGTCCTCCTAGCAACAACTCACAGTTAGCCACTGGAATGCTTTCCACCCTCGGCAATTCCCCAGATCTCTCTACCAGCCCTCGAACCCCCGCTTCACTCAGGTTACAGGGCAGCGCAACCAAACCCCAGCTCTGGCCAGCGTTGTTCTAGCCTCGGCCAGCCGTGAACCCGTAGATATGACGGTATTAGCCCGTTGTCAGACGATCCGCTAAACACTACCATAGCCATGGCTTCGAGTTGTCTAGCTCCCTTCCCGGACTGGACATGCTTGACCCACCCAAACCACCTAAGCACTCCCCCTTAACCCTACTCCGGCAAGACTCATCACAACGGAGCCACCATCTCCGTCGCTGCTATGCCCTAATCCCATCCTACCAGCTAGCCCCATCGCCAGCAAGATCCGTCATATCCCTTCTTCTGTTAGCTCACCCTACCTATGCGACCCGAGCATGGAGGGGAAAGTTAGAGAAAAGAACCCCAATACCAACTCCATGTGAGTCTCTCCACAACCAGTGCGAAAAAGAGATACTAGTACACTTATGAATTTATGAACTTATGAACTTATGAATTTAGGATTCAATCAGAGATTTCATACTTTGGAACAGGATTTAGTAACATACTTTCACAGTCCAGAATCAGGAACATACTATTGTAATTATCGATTTCAGAAAATTCAGGTGAGAACAACCAGATAGAAATTGAAATTTTGAAAAAGCAGAAGTACTATTAAAAGAAATTTGAAGTTGTTTAGGAATTTGTCAAACAGAAAATTCAGGTAAGAACATGGCAATCGACCTACTCAAGCCTACAGACTCGTCATCATCAAGAAGAAAGTGGGAATCATGATCTAATCCAGAGAATCTTTTGAGATAGTGGGGCGAGGACTATTGTCTATCAAACAGATCTTGACCCCTTCCTAAAAAATGCAAAAAACATGCATTATCATCTCTTCGAACTGTGAACGGGCAGCCTCCAGATTCGTGAAACACAAACAGACAACCACCTCCAAGTGAATAATACTGACAGCTGTTCAGTCAAGATCCTGACAACGTCCATCGCAGGAAATCTTCCACCGCCATCGCCATCTTCAACTTCGTCGCCCTGGTTGCCACATGATGCAGCTCTCCTCCTCTCGCCCGAACTCACCTTCCACTCCCCTGCTGGCCGCTGTGCTAGTCAAACCCTAGCAACGATCAACTGGGAACCCCCCACCTCGAAACACCAAGCGGAGAGTGTCATAGTGCGTCCTCGCCGAACCCGCCAACGAGATCCATGAACGGTTCAAGCAAACAAAGGCGCTGCAAGCGCCGCTCAAAACAAGAAAAGTGAGGGACAGAAGGAAAGAGATTATGACGAAGGCACGCACCGTGAGCCAAGCTTGCTCCCCTGCCGATGTCGGAATATGCAAGAGAGATGTTCAGGTCCACCAGTCACATCCTTGAACAAGAGGGCCACACCAGACGCCGTACTTACCTCGCCGTCGTGTAGCCACCGAACCCTACAGCTCACCATCTCCAGACAACCAGCGCCTCCCAAACCCCCCTCCTCGATGCACCGATGCCATCCCGCTTGCATCCAACCTTTCCCCAACTTCCAACGCCGCACCGTACCAACGTGCCTTCACACTTGCGGCCGCACTTACTTCGCGTGGGGTAGCTAGCTCAACTGACGTTGAGCCATCATTACCTCCTTGTGGGAGGACACTCTGACAGACAAGGGAGTGCACTCTGACAGATGTGGGAGGACAGTCTCACAGAGGTGGGAGGACACTTGGACAAACTTGGGAGGCACTCGTTTCTTTTATTGCGCGGTCAATGCACATACCCAGGAAGACCGTCCTCGTTCGTTCCACGCTGTACGGAGGTCCTGTATCCTGCTTCATGCAGTGCACCCGGGGCCATGTCCCACTTCTCGAGGTTTTGTTCTGGTTTCGAATATTATACATGACTCCTTGCCATCCGATCTGAAAATCTCATGGCCCTACTTTAGTGTGACCACGTTGGCTCAAGTGACTTGTGTAACTCTATATGGGACGCTGGGCCCGGTTCCCAGCATGTGCTGCYCCCCACGAAWAGATTGGAGCTTTTGTCCCAAAAAAAAAAAAAAAAAAAAAGTGTGACCATGTCGGAAAATACACGAAACATAAACTATGTAAACTAAACCCCCGCTAGTGGGACACGTTTCAATTAACACAACTGTGATGTCGACTCATCACATCCTGGAGCTGGAGAAAACGTAACCTTCGACCTCAGCGGACACCCAGCCAGGAGAGCGGGGCTGCTCCGCATCACGCCACCCGACAAGTAGCCCCACAGATCCACAGGAACGCCGGAAGGTGGGGCCAGACGGCAGGGACGCTAAGCAGACCCCGAACCAACCCGCTCCATCCCATGACACAGGACAGGGAAACAGTTTGTGCCTGGCATTACCAGCCTGGGAGTCGGCAGCACCAGCGCAGCAGCCAGCGCCCCCTGACCCCCCTCCCCCCCATCCCCCCGACACCCCCCCCCAGCCCACCGAGCGCCCAGACACGTCCCTCACTAGCAGGAGACAAAAAATATGCCACCTGCTAGAAAGGGCCCCCCCTTCTACAACCTCCAACAAGGGTAACGGGGAGTGGGAGGTAGGGTTGTCAGTCCCGCCTAACGCAGTACATGGGAAAGTATCCTTACAGGGACGTTCAGCCCTCTTCCTCTCCCTAACATCTTGGGCAGATAATCTTACCCTGAGGAAACAGGATATTTCACGGTTGGCTCAGGGTCTCCTCTCGGAGGGCGCTACCTCGGCCCTGGTAATCTCCCACGGGCGGGACACGCTCGGCATCAGGGACATCTATCTACAGTATGACCGACCTGACACGAACATGCGCTGGTTCGATAACGAGGCCCTCCTAGACCTCCAAATCCTAAAAATTAAAAGTGGGGACCTTTGGACGGCAACAGAGGTTGCGTCCTTCCTGGTGAGCCTACTCAGGATGCGCGTTCTGCAAAAGGGCAGCTTCTTGGACTCAGCGAAGTGGTTGCCGCTTAAAAAAA
>BFEA01001073.1:87949-108130 GCA_003427395.1 Chara braunii
TTTTTTTTTTTTTTTTTTTTTTTTTTTTGCAGTCCGCGTTCCGCCCGAACGGCCGAACGCATCCCCAAGAGGTCCCGTACGTTCAGGCATTCGGGTTCGGGCCGAACGCCCGTCCCGAACGCCGGTTACCCTGTATATATATAAACTCTGACGAAACAGTTTGTTGTCCTCTTCTCCCTCTCTGCCTACAGTTTACCGGGCAGCTCTCTCTCTCTCTCTATATATATATATAGGTATTTAGGGCACTTTTAGGCCCAGATAGAGCTATAAACACCCTAAAGAGACGTTTTTTTTTAACTCAGCCTGTTACAAACAGTTAAACAACCAGTACTTGGCCCAGCTATTGGCCACGGGGAAAAAAAAGAGTAGAAATGTTTCGACTCGGATGAATTTGGACGCTCCTGTAGTGGCCGGTACGTGTCCTAAAATTGTGGCTTGTTAACGGGCACAACTTTAGGAAGTACTGGTACTTGGCCCAGCTACTGGCCGCGGAAAAAAAATAGAGTAGAAACGTTTCTAGGCTCCTGAAGTGGCCCCTACGTTTGGCACAACTTTAGGAAGCACAGGTGGTTTAAACATGTGTCACACTCTGTCTGTACCTCCTTCAGTCTCAAGGGCTGGATGAGAGCAATATCCTTTTTTATGAGCCGGAAACCGGGTGCAGCATTCCTTACAAGGAACAACCTTTATGGCATGATCCGGGCACTCCGGCCAGGTTCATTCCCCTTTGATGGACTTTTTTTTCACCGTAGTGTTAGGGTCTGATCCCACTACACTGCCAATGTAGTGGTGAAAAAGTACGACGAAGATGTCAGCTACCCTGGCGGTGTGAAAAAGAGAAATCGGATCCCACAGCACAGAGTTCTTTGGTGGTCTTCCTGGACCCATGATGGGCGCCAGTTCAAGGCGGACGGTTTGTGGCACGGGTTGCCCCAGGTTCACGGACCTCGGATATTCCAACCTCTACAAACGGACAAGCCAAAAATATGATAAAAAAAAAAAAAAAAAAAATTCTCCCTCTTTTCCGAGGTCGTGAAGCCCTCACAGTCTACATGAAAGTTGTAGTAACTACGTTCGCGCCCTTCGCGGAGGTGCTGCCACGACACACCCAAACAAAACGCATGCAAAAAGTCATGGGATCTCAAAACTACACTGTACCTGGGCTGTAGTGTAGAGGTGGGATCAGACCCTTAGTAAACACATTCACTCACAGTGTTAGCCCCAGATAGCGATAGTAAACAGATCACGAGTTCAACCAGATAATGAATACAACAGTGTTAGGGGCTCGCCACACCACTGTGGAAAATGCGATTTTCGGTAGTTTCTCTTCGCCACACAGGCTGTCGAAGTCGGATGGGAAGAAAATTTGTCAGTTGTCAGAGAATGCTTCTCTACACCTCCTGTCGAAAGTTGTTGAATCCCCACCCAGCCTCCTGCTACTCCGATGCTTTCGACAGTCCTCGGCTGTGCCCATTGACATCTCTTCGAAATTTGGTGAGTGGGGGTAAGGTTGGGATGGACTAATGCTTGTCGTACCCTCAGTCTTTTTCCATCTTGCTTTCACAAGTGCGTGCACTCTACAGTACTGTGTGGCTAAAAGGGGGCAAACTGTGGAATGGAGCCGGCAAATTTGTTCTGACAGCCATCAATTTTTTTTGCCTTTCTACAGTGGTGTGGCGAGGCCCTTAGGGGTTATTCATTAATTGATTATGAAAACAAACTTTAAAGTTTAAAGAAGAAAAGAAACAACAACAACAACAACAAAATCTTAGATCATCCGAGAGCATCACTGGCAGGTGCTGAAGCCTGCAATCTCAATCTGTACTTTCGTAAGTAATGGTTGTACTTTGAGTTCATAGTACTTCATACCAGATAGTACATGTGTGCATCTTTTGTGTACTTCGTGTATCCATTTTGCACAGTCTACTTGTATGTCTCATCAACTATTCAGTAGTCTCCTTCCCGACATTTTCCCAAACTTGAAACAGATTAGAATGGCCCCTGCCAAAAAAAAAACAAAAAAAAAAAAAGAACTTCCCCTGCACAAGAATGACACGCATAAATGCACACAGCCACAAATCTAGAACGCGGTCTGCATTCAAAATGAAAATGCCCTTTTTGTGGGCGGGTGTGGGAGGGGAAGGAGGGGTGGTGGGGTGGTGGGGTGGGGGGGGTTTGGGGGCATGAAAGGGAGAGAACATTAATGAGCTCTTCTTAGCGCCCAGGATCGACCCTATCCCTTCTCCCTCTCTCTATTTCTTTTTCTTCTTTTTTAAAGAAAACAGTCGTTTTATTAGGGCCCAGTGCCCAAGGCAGAAACACAATATCAGCAAGCTGCAAATTCAGGGGTCGCAAGGTCTCCAATCCCGCTTCCTCGGGTGGAGCCCCTCCCCTGTAGAAAAGCCACTGTCTTTGAAAAGAAACTCTACCAAATCATCAATACTTGTACTCAAAAAACACCAAAAAGCGGCACAACAAAATTGAAAATACCCAATCAATGATGATCAGGGTTTTCTACTGATTCCCAGGGCCCAGTTATCCATCCTAACTCTAATGGACTCAATCTCACAAAAGACACCTAAACCAATTTATACTTTTGCAACGGTCTGTACTGTCTCCTCGCACTGCCCTTTTTTTTTTTTTTTTTGGGTTAAAGGTTGACGGCCTTGAGATATCATCATTAATAATAGTAATAATAATACTAATACTAATAGAGGGGCCTATCTCAGTTGGTAAGGCACCCAAGTGGCATTCAGGACGTCTTGTGTTCAATCCCCATTTGCCTCATGTACCTTCTTGGGCAAGCCTCGCGCCCCCCACCTAGAGATAAATCATTGGAACCCCCGAGCGGCATTTAGCAGACAATGCTGATGTTCGTAGGGGGAGGGGACCGGAGGGGAGGCACAGGTACTGGCCCATCGAAGAAGCTGGGTCCTGACGCGACCCCGGCTGACCCCTGGCCGGTATCTCCAACCTGCAGGTCGGGTGCAGCCCCCACATGTTCCCTATTGGAGCCTTGAACTCAGGCTGGCTGCTACGGGGTTCCCGGGAATAGAATGATGATAATAAAAAGACCTGAATCGCCGTCCTGTCCAGATTTGACAGGTACTAATTGAATGGGCTGGGCTTATATGGGCTTAAAAGAATTAGCCTTTCAAAAAAAAAAAAAAAAAAAAAAAAAAAAAAAAAAAAAAAAAAAAAAAAAAAAAAAAATCACTGAACTGACAGGCCCGAGGTAATTCAGGGTAATTTTATTTTGGCCATCTGATTGAAACTGGATTGGAACTTGGGTCTGTATTTTAACAGTTGGTAGCCCCATTGGCACTCGCACTCTCCTTGTCTATACTTTTCTTTTGGCAGTGTTTTACCTTCTCGTCTGCCTCTCCCCCGTGCAGACTCCTCCCTCCCTCCACTTTCTTCCTCCCCATCCCCGGCCTCCTCCTTCCTCCCTACTCCTTCCACTTCACACCCGCGCATGCATCGGCGTTGAGGAGGAGGAAAACGACGAGGAGGATGAGCAAGGACGGAGGACAAGGAGGACACGGAGGACGGAAGACAAGGAGGACGGAGGACAAGGAGGACAAGGAGGACAAGGAGGAGGAGGAGGACAAGGAGGACAAGGAGGAGGAGGGAGAAAAAAAGTTTGGATGGTGAGAAAAAGCACCCGGCTTTGGGGGAAAAAACGAAGGACCATCGAGTTGTTCTACTAATGGGTACCTAGCTGGTTCGATGGCCTAAGTTTAGACATTCAGAAAGTCGAAAGGTTTTTTTTTTTTTTTTTTTTTTTTTTTTTTTTTTTTTTTTTTTTTTTTTTTTTGAGAAGTTGGTAAATTTATTGCAAAGAACAATGGAGGGAGGCCGGGGACCTCACAAGTCGAAAGTTTCAGATCTTGTACCTTGCTTTTTTACTCGCTGCTGCTGCTGCTGCTGCTGCTATTGTGTCTTCTCCTTGCTGTTACCAATATGGACTGGGGAAGCGAGGAGGGGAAAGGGGAAAGATGAGGGAGGGAGAGCGGCTGATCTCCCTCGTAAAATCCGAAGGAGAAAAACTAGAAAGGCGTTGAAAGAGCAAAGAAGGCATCGTACGGATGACGGAAAAGAAAAAGAAAAGAAAAAGAAAAGATAGGGAAATAAATAAATAACGATCAGAGCTGGATCCTTTTCCAGCAGTTGGAAAAGTTTAACCAGTCGTCGGCTCAATTCCTTGGGCCTAGACGCAGGTTGCTGCCCATCATCCTAGTGCCGCCTCCCCATGTTCCTCTTCCTCGCCCTCTTCCTCTTCTTCTTCTTTCTTCTTCTTCTTCTTCTTCTTCTTCTTCTTCTTCTTCTTCTTCTTCTTCTTCTTCATTGCCCAGAATAACGAACCTCTTCCTTTCCTCTTCCTGTGCATTCCTCATTTTCTCTTCTCTTTATCTTTAAAGCTTCTGTTTCTCTATTGATGACATTTGTTCTCAATGTTATTCTCCTGCCCACCTGATCACCAACAATGCCGCCCGTCAGGACAGAGTGCATACAGTTTGTATGACGTAGAACGCACGGTGAGGCAAATGCCAAATGTGACAACACAGCATTGAATTTCCTCGTTGATCGACGAACACCATGATTACGAAGGGACACCCGAAGCCTGTGGGCCCATGCATGATCATGATACACACCCGAGCACAATTACAAACGTGCGCAACCACCCACCCCCAACACACACACAATCACATAGACAGCCAAGTAGAGCTCCGCCTCACACGACAGCAGCGAGCGAGATGCAAAAACGAGCGTCATTCGTAAGGTGTTGGCCGGAGACAATGTGTGCTTTTGTGTGTGTGTGTGTGTGTGTGCTGTCTCTTATACACATCTAGATGTGTATAAGAGACAGGAGAGAGAGAGAGAGAGAGAGAGAGAGAGAGAGAGAGAGAGAGAGAGAGAGAGAGAGAGAGAGAGAGAGGACAGGTGAGGGCAAGTGAGGGCAATGCACACCTTCCCCGCGTTCCGATCCGTATTAAGCGAACTCCGGAATCCGTGGCCTTGGTCCCAACCATCACGGCACAAATCCTTCCGTTGAGGCCATCCCGGCGTCGGCTGGACGGCCTCACCACTGCTGTCTTGGAAATTGCTGTGTCAGAGTCATCGCACAAGCCGAGGTGGTGACTGGCCTTGCCACATTGCCCCACCAGTCTGGGACCTTCTCTCGGTGCGGACACGTGGCGGCATCTCGGAGCAGCGAGGCTCGCAGCAGTCGAGTGTTCTGACGACAAGCTCCCTGCAACAATCCCACCACCAGCCGCGCTGCCGACCGCAGCATGACATTGAGCGGCACGTGCGACGAGTGCCATCTGATTCTGTACCCGTCCGAGAGAGAGAGAGAGAGAGAGAGAGAGAGAGAGAGAGAGAGAGACAGACAGGCAGACAGACAGACAGAGAGAGAGGGAAAGAGAGAGAGAGGTAAAGAGAAAGAGACAGAGAGGAGGAGGAGGAGGAGGAGGAGGAGGAGATGGCGTTGCCCACACGGCTTTCTGGTTGCTTGGCAGCAAGGCACTCCTTGTTCTAGACGCGACAAATAAGCGCTACCGGTAGTATGGGCGGAGGTGACCTCCTCCGCGGTTCCCCTCCGTTCTTCCGGAGACAGTCTACGACCGGCGTATCGGCGCTCGCGTGGTGAGGCCGGCGGAAAAAGCCGCCGAAGTGGTGGGACAAATATCCGGCGTGGGCGATAACGACCATTGCGCTACCACCACTCGCCATCCGCCAACATTTTAAATGCATCTGGACAACGCGGCTGTCCAACTGCGTTCACAATGTTGCCGAATGGCGAGTGGTGCAACAGGCCCTCTTGCATTGCCAGGATGGACGCCCCCAGCTCACGCCGAAACGGACTCAGGACATGTACTCGCAGTCCACTGATGTCTACTAATAATTACTGTCAGGTGCATCCATCCAGAACGGCCGTATTCGGGGTCAGATACTTCCAGGAAACATCACATCTTGTGTGAATATTCGCGCGGGGTGAATGTGCGCTTCCCTCCACAAACAAGAGGCTAACACCCTCCCTCCACTAGACAACGCACCACATGCATTTGGACACCACGGGGACCAGGTACGTTCAACCTTTTGAACTCGTTGGAATGCACGTGAATGCTGAAAGCGTCCACGTGCATGTAGAGTGATGTGTAGTGGAGAAGAAACACCCGCAGGGAGCCTCATGGATCTCTTCCACGTGGCCAGTGACGCCTTGATAGAGGAACAGAAAGCTGGAAAAGTTTTTCAAAAAGAAAAAAAAGAAAAAAAGCTGGAAAAGTCTCGGATAACGCCCGGATCAGACCAGGTCGTTCTTGGCTTTGGGAAAAGTGATTGACGGCCTCGCTCCACTGCACAACATTCTCAACGTATCAAGACGCTGTTGTGGTCCCGGTACATTCAAAATGATCATGAATCCAAATGAAATTTGTCCAAACCATAGTTCCAGTGCATGTTGAACATTGAGTAATCAAAAGGGAAGATTGCTTTTGCAAAAAAAAAAAAAAAAAAAAAAAAAAAAAAAAAGGAAATCACTAAGCCCGGGAGCTTAGCTCAGGTGGTAAGGCATGAAAGTTGCATTCAGGAGGGCGTGGGGTAAATGGCCATTTGTCCCACGTACGTGCCTGGGCAAGCTTGGTGTTCTTTTTTCATTTTTATTTTTTTCTTTCTTTTCGCCCGAAATGGTGCTACGGGTGCTGATAGGAGCAGGCACCGCTAGCATACCAGGGGAGTCTCCATCTATTGGTGGGGAGCAGCACCTGCTGGAAATCGGGTCCAGCGTCCCTGAACACTTTTTTTTTTTCTTCCTTTCTTTGAAGCCCAACCAATTCAATTACCTGTCAAATCTGGACAGGACGGCCTTTCAGGCCTTTTTTATTGTCATTTTATTGTCATTTTAGTATTACGGGAACCCCGGAGCAGCCACATCCGTGCTCAAGCCTCCAACGAGGGAACATGCGGGAGCTGCACCCACCAGCAGGTGCGATACCTGCTACAGCAGGTGGGCTATACCGGCCAGGGGTCAGCCGGTAGCATCAGGACCGAGCTTCTTCGATGGGCCAGTCACTGTGCCTCCCCTCCGGTCCCCTCCCCCTATGAACATCAGCAGTCTCTGCTCAATGCCACTCGGGGGGACCAACGGCATATCTCTAGGTTTTGGATTTCCTGAGTTGTAGCTTTGACAAAATTGACAGAATTAGGCTGCAAAGCATTTCTACTGAGATCAGAGATCGACGTACAGGATTACACTGTAGCTTCGCACCCAGCTAACTTGATTGCCTACATGACTGTACTTATGATTGAACCTCCAATCTACCAATTCTCAGCACATGCAGGCAAGCACACCCCCAATTCCCCTACCTCCACCCTCAGGAACCCGATGTAGTGATGTGCGCTTTGAGCTGGTGGTGTCGTGTTGTATGCCTTCGGGGCCCTTTCCCATCGGTAGGTGCCCTCTGTTTTGCATCAGTCTCTGGCTGTATCTGTTCTCCTGTGTGGCTCCTGTGTGGCTCAAATGTCGAGAGCTGTTGCTTGTGACTCCTCCCCGCGGAGCTTCAGACTCCTTATGTTCTTCACCCTTCTTCATCCTGCAGATGTTCCAAGTTAGGCCGGGCAGGGATTAACCAGGAAAGGCAGGAGATCTTGTGCAGCATCAGGGAAGGGTGAGGGGTGATGAAGGGATTAAAGGCAGCCTGATCGGGAGGGGGTTGGGAGGGGGCGGGCCATCTCAGGCCAGGTTTGTCAGACGTCAGTGTTCACCAAGACAAAATTTTGTTCTTGGTAGGGGACCCTGAAGTGTGAGAGGTGCAATCGCTGCCAGGAAAGTTTGGTAGCAGTCCAATTTTTCCAAACCAAGTTGTGCTGGGCATCCAAGGAAGAGAGGTTCCTATGTTTGTCCATCCAAGTGATTTGAAAGGCGTCCAGACAAGCCTATTTCTCTGTTTGACCCTTGGAAGTTTTCAATTTTTTTTTCATTGCTTTCCATGCTTCCTGCGTATGAGTGGTTATGGTTGCCGTAGCAGCTTCCTTGGCTTGAGGGAGGCTGAACAGGCAATTGTTGCGTTCATGAGAACACCGCATTCTCCATGCCAGCATGAGTAATGTCAGGCGCATGTATGAGAACAGGTTAGCTGCAAAGGCGTCCCACTGACGTGTTGTGGGTGTGGCTTGGCCCAGGAGCAGCAGCGACAAATCCCACGGTAGTTGTTCCCCTACTAAGTACTGCCAAACAGAGTCCCACCATCGCCATAGCTGGGCCACTATCGGACATGCCAGGAGGCAGTGTTCCAAGGTGGCTCTTGCTGGGGGGGAGCACCTTCTGCAATATGTGCAGATTGGGGACAGGACACCTTTTTGCTGGAGACAAGCCAGCCTGGAGTGGGAAGGCTGTGACGAACCATCTTCTGTAATCGCGCGACTTTCTGCGCGAAGCTGCCTTGAGGAAATGGATGGGTCGGATGGATGAGCTGTGGAAAGATGGGTCGGTCGGGCAAATTGCATGGATGCCATCGTTTCTTTCTGCTTTTTTGAGGAAATCTGTCGGGTCAGTGTCGGGAAAGTCCCGCGCCAACGATTGGGTAACCGTGCCTTAACAAGCGCGATGGCCAACGGTTGCCATGGCTTCTTTCTTGTTTTGTTGTGAGCGCTAGGAAATTTTGGCGCGATCATCACGCGGGAATATCGTTTTTTGTTTTTTAATTTTCGACTGATATCAAGCCCCCACGGGCTCGCGGAATTGTTTTTGGGCTCTTCGGAATTTCCTTTTGCAATTAGGACTTAGGCTAGGAATTTAGGCACTCTGAATTTTGTTGCGCCACGCTTGCACGCATCTTGCTGCGCTGGGAACTGGATTCTGACTGGATCGCGCCCTTAATCTTGTGCAACTATCGTTTTTGGCGGACGCGATTGTAACTGTATCTTTCTTCTTTGAATTCATGATTTCCTCGTGTTTGCCCGCCTTCTTCTTTTTTGTCTTGCATGTTTAATGCTCCGTTCTAATTGGCCTGAATGCCTGCATGATCGGATCGATGCGTGGAGTGCGGCTACGACCCCCACGCCGCGACCTGGCCGTGCAGAACGTACCCCGCCCCCCCCTTTTTAACATAGACAATAGTGAAATTTGTGAACGAACAGAAGTGGTGAAATTCGTGAAGGCTTGAAATTGCTCCTTCCGCCCCCCTTGCAGCCTGCTTTGAGGATAGTGAAAGTTCTGAACGAACTGAAGTGGTGAATTTAGTGAAGGCATGAAATCGCCTCCCCCCTGGGTGGACGATAGTGAAAAATGTGAACGAACTGAAGTTGTGAAATTAGTAAAGTTTTGAAATCACACCCCCTCCCCTTGCTTGGACGATAGTGAAAGTTATGAACGAACTGAAGTGGTGAAATTCGTGAAAGCTTTAATGAAAGTTGTGAACAAATTGAAGAAGTGAAATTCATGAAGTCTTGAAATTGCCCCTTCCCTTCCCCCTTTTTGGCGCACCGTTTTGGAGGGTAGTGAAAGTTGTGAATGAACTGAAGTGGTAAATTTAGTGAAGGTATGAAATCGTCTCCCCCATGCGTGGACGATAGTGAAAGCTATGAACGAGGCTGAAGTGGTGAAATTAATGAAGTCTTGAAATTGTCCTCTCCCTCCTTGGGACGATCCTGAAAGTTGTGAAAAATGAGAAAGTTGTGAACGAATTGAAGTGGTGAAATTAGTAAAGGTTTGAAATCACCCCCCCTTTTTTACTTAGACGATAGTGAAACTTGTGAACGAACTGAAGTGGTGAAATTCGTAAAAGCTTGAAATCACCCCCCCCTTTTTACTTAGACGATAGTGAAAGTTGTGAACAAACTGAAGTGGTGAAATTCGTGAAGGTTTGAAATTGTCCCTCCCCCTCTCCCCTGGTGCCCTGCTTGAACGAACTAAAGTGATAAAACCAGTGAAGTCTTGAAATTGCCCCCTCCCCCCCCTTGAGATAATCCTGAAAGTTGTGAAAAAGGTGAAGTGGTGAAATTAGTGTAGGTCCCTCCCCTAAATTGCCTCTCCTAGATGCATTTGGACTAATCAACATCACCAACTCACCCTCCATTCATCATTGCAAGTTCTTTTTTCACAATGAATAATACATCCCGCACTCTGAATTCAGGCCAAACAAACCAACAAATTTCCCACTTCATATTTTTTATTCCCGAATTTTCAGGTAGGTGATAATCGTTTGTGGTTCGCTATACATAACTCCACCAAAAACTTGCATGGTCGTGTCAAATTGTCCTGTCGGATTTTCACAGACTCATTAGGAGGTTGAACCCTGACAGTCTTCTTAGGATGCATTTGACTGATGGATGAAAACTCACCACGTCAGTAAAATCGACCACTTCTCTCAGGGGTATAGCTAACTCTCTAGCAGAGTGTGCAGGCTTATCAGCATGCAGGCTCACATGTATGTGTGTGTGGCATGTGTGTTTGCAGGCATGCATGTGTAGTGACATTTGAGTGTGTGCAAGTGTGAGCACGCCACTTTTCTTCGCCGCGCACCCATACATCACGCTCTCTCGCATGACCTCGCCCCCTAGACCCGCCGACTTTCCCCCACACCTTTCCTGACACAAGCAGCAACGTCTCACTTGGAAACCCGCTCTTTCCTTCAAGAGTAAATATATTTGTGTTGTTGCCAGTGTTTGACTTATATTGTTAACTTAGTCTTTGAAACATGTCATCGATTAGGTCTTAGTTTTGTTTTTGAGCTCGCAATGGAAGTTCCCATATCAATCGCCTCGTGAAAATAAGGGAGATTGATCTGTAAACCTTACGCGGGCCACCGCCTTGAATGGATGTAAAGTTAGGCATGACATTTCAATAAGACTTGTGAAAATCAAAGCAAAACATTCCAGGCTTAGAAGTTACAAGTCATGAGAATAAATATTATGTAAACGAAGTGTCAAGGCAAAAAAATTAGATAAATAATTGCTAATTTGCTACTTGTTTTCTTTTCACTACGGAACGTCGCCCGACCAGGCACACCCGCCCAGGCATTGGCGTCGCCCGGCCAGGCGCGCCCGCCCAGGCATTGTCGGGCCAGCTGAGCCAGGGGGCATCGCCCGGCAATACCAGGCAGGTCAAAAAAGAGGAGCCCAAAAAGAAAAACTGACTTCAGGCCAGGACTGCACTCGGCCTGAGCAGTCAGAATCCAGCCTCACCTTCCATTTCGGTGGTGGGTCACCCAGGGATGTTTGGGGGGTATAAAGTTACTCTGAAGTCTAAACAGTGACTAGAGGGGTTTAAAAGGGTATACCTTAAAATTAATAATGAATTTTGAGGGGCCTCTCAGCCAAAACTTGCTTGTACTGCAAGTTTACACAACATATTTTTTCCCCAGATTTATTCGAATTTTTTATTTTTTTTAATATTATGTGCTGGGGCTGGCCCGGACCCTGCCCAGACCCTGCCCAGCCCGGGCCGCTCGAGAGGGTACTCGGGTGACCTTCCCCCAGCCGGGCCGCCTGGGGACCAGCCTAGCTAAGGAATCAATGAAGTCTTCGTCTCATTTTGTGTCTTTTATCTTTCACGAGACTTTCACACACACACACACACACACACACACACACACACACACACACACACACACAGAGAAAAAAAAAAAAAAACATTATCAATGATGCACACATCTATCCAAATACATAAAAATCAATGGACAACACAAAACAAAAAGACATTTGATTGCTTAGCAAAAGGAAACAAGCAACAATTGTTTAACTGATCTTTCCTTTATGTTGCTTATTACTAGTAGCCCAACACCTGTCTCTTATACACATCTAGATGTGTATAAGAGACAGGCTTATTACTAGTAGCCCAACACGCTGTTGTGGCCTGGATTGCCACTATGTGGGGAGGTTCAATACAATTAAAAACACCTATGGACTTACTGAAATTGTATTAGCTAATTCTGGTCTTGACATTGCTCTACATGACGGGATGTAATCCTCCGGTACTGCTGGCATGTCACCACCCATCCATGTATCGCCAACGATTTCAGGAAGCTGTCATGGAGAGTAATTCTCCGTTGTGCGGACTATCCCCAATGCAATCACCTGCAATCACCTGCAATCACCTGCAACATCCTCTTCAATCATGTCCAGATGTAACTTTGAAGCTCCTCTGTGTGGACCCGTAATCAGACCTCCTCCCCAGACGAGGCGAGGAACAAACGCAACAGCCTGAGGTAGAAGGCAACTTACATGAACCATCTGCGGCGACACTAAAAGGTTATTCCTGCCAGGGCAAACACTTGCGGACCACATCCTGCAAGAGCTAAACACTTTGTGGGTATGCGGCGGCTGCACATGTGGGTGCGTGTGAACTGCCGTCTTTCTCTGTCCCATTTTCTCCCTCCTTTCTGCCTATGCGTCACAGGGGCCTCGGTCACACTTGCTCCCAGATTATTAGGTCCAGCAACAGGACCGAGGGTAGGTGGATGCGGAAGCTGTACTGAGTGGAGATGGGTGCAGCAGGAGTATTGCAGGGGGATTGCTCGAGGGGGGATTGCAGGTGTTGCTTAACTTTTAATTTTGGATTTTTCTTTGTTTTCAGTTTAATAATTTTAATTTGAATAATTTTTACTTTTGACTTTTCGTTTGTTTTCAGTTTAATTACTAACTTTAATAAGAAATTTTAGTGACCAGCAACCAAAATCTGCTTAGTTGGGTTTGGTCCCTAATAGAGTAGTCCAAGTGGCAGGGTCCAGGCTTGCTTAGGTTATCATGAGCTTGAGGGTTGGATGTTCACTCGGTAGCGCATTTAAACCACCAGTACCTTTTCCATATGTCAGCCGCAAGAAAAAAATAGAGTAGAAGCATTTCTAATCGAATGAGTTTGGGCGCTCCCATAGTGGCCCGTTCATTCATCATTGTCGCGGATTCGCGGCTTTCGGAGGTATATGGTGGTTTAAGCACTGCTACCAATACAACATTGTGACTGCCACAGTCACACAAGTCCATTAAAGAAGATGACATCAATTACCAGCTGATTAGGATCCTTAGGCTTTGACACGTGACACGCTTTACGACAAACTTCTGTGTATAGGGACGCTGGACCGATTTGTAGCAGGTGTTGCTCCCCACCAATAGATGGAGCCTCCACGAGCGTGCTAGCGGTGTCTGCTCCTATCAGCACCTCTAGCATCCAATCGGGCTGTTTAAAAATAAAAAAATAATAATAATAAAAAAAAAAACAAAAAAAAACCCATCAATGTGTCGATTGAGTTCTGATGCAACTTCTAGAAGATATCTGTAGCGATAGAATTGATGGCGATGCCGAGTGTATGGCTCCCGCCTGTCGGCAGAAGCCCTCCTGGTGGCGTCATACAAGAGTTTAAAAGGCCTTAGAGACAATGCAAATCTGTGTCATCCAGACGGCGTGGGGTTCTGCGTTGTCTGTAAAGTCCTTTTCAACTCCTACATGACGCAGCCGGGAGGGTTTCCACCGAAAGGCGGGAGACGATGTGCTCCACAACAAGCGTATCTTTGAGGAGAATGATGCAGAATAACTACCGGGTTGAAGATATCAGATCGAAGTCATCGATAGAATTCAGACAGTAGTTGAGCACACATGCTGCAAGGCATCTTCCCCAGCCATGACCCCTCAAAAGTGAACGTGCTATATCTTTCAAGTTGAGGAGTGAGCGGAGAAAAATGATGTACAATAACTACCGGGTTGAAGATATCAGATCAAAGTGACATAATTCAGACGGTAGTTGAGCACACATGCTGCAAGGCATCTTCTCCAGCCCTGAACCCTCAAAAGTGAACGTGCTGTTGACGTGCTAAATTGTGAGGGTGAATATTTCAGACAAAATGCTATCACATTGTGACTCAATACTCCATTTTTGTTTACCTATTATCACTGTAATTACATTTATACATCACAGAACATCTGGAAGCGTGATGGACGAAACAAAGCAAATTATATTTTGAATGGACAAAGAGCAGCCGTCGGGAGGCTGCACGGACCAGGTTCAGCGAACCCGTCGACGTGGTGGCCGCACCTACTCACAGAATCACTCAAGTCTAGGCTAAAGAGGGTCGAGGAGAGCAACTTTAGCCACACACACACACACACACACACCGCGAGTATCGCCCTGGGACTTGTGCTACCCGGGCATTGCGGCTCGGTGCAACCCCTCTGAACTCAGGGTCCTGCATCCCCATTTGCACCCTGCCGGGAGACCAGAGGTACCGCAGTCGCTGGGTGCGGCAGGGGACGAGCATCACTCCTGCTAGGCAGGCATCCTCCGATCGCTCCTGGTGGGACACCTTCACCACTGACCCCACCCCTCCCGGGGTTGAAACCCCCCATGGCCTCACACAACCCCAAGGGGAGTGTGTAAGCAACCGTTGCGGCATCTAAAGGTACCGCTCTGGATTCAGAATCCGCTGTCGAGCGCATCGGTCCAGCACCGCACGAAGCAGCGCGGGACCCTCCCGGCCGAGTCACGCAGGAGTTGGATATTAATCCTTTGTCGCAATTATACATGGAGCTTCCGCAAGCCGCTCCGGCCGAGTGCACCAGCCATACCTCTCGCGAGCCCCTACGACAGGATAGGGCCTACGCGAGGCACGACTTACTTCCACCATATGGGAGTTGTCACCTCCTTTCAGTGGGCGTATCCCCGCCGAGCTACCAGTCCACAGTACGAAAGCTAATCAGTTGCAATTGCAGAGGTGGACCAGCCGAGGGCGTTTCTCTTTCGCTGTAGCATAGGGGGTACGCGCGGTAATACGCCTATCGGACCCGCACGCGAACCGACATCCTCGGGGGATGAAGCCCCAAGCGCGGCCCGTCGTCGATCGACTAGGACGTATCCCACTCACCACGCGCACACCACTCTAACAACCACAAGACAACAACACACGCACATGCACACGAAATGACACAACACAAACCACGCGACAACACTCCTAGCCCCTCAGTAACCATCCCATAACTTTCCGATGCGGAAATCGGATAGGCGTCGCCCGCGAGACTTAGTATAAAACGGCGCGGACGCAAGGCTAACTCATATCGATTCGCAATGCAAGCGTGCGCAAGCAGTCGCAATGATGGCGTACTATGTAGTACCCATACTCACGCGATTCTCGTTAATATCGAGGGTCGCATTCGACACTCAAGTGTCAGCTGACACGCGCCTTGAGGGTTAATCTCTCGACATTGGACATCCGCCACGCGCGGTTGAAGACCACACACCCTCTTCTGCACTGTGCAGAGCGGGTGGTACACAGGTCCATACCTGTGGTGGCAGTCGCCTCTTGCGGCCCTGGGGACGAGTCCTACCCCAGGCCTGGGCGAACGTCAAGGGGTTTGACTTTGACGGCTGTCACGGACTACAATGTCCAACTATAAAAATTAACAAGCAAAATCAATAAATAAATAAGCATCTCAACACTCGTATATCAAATCAGGACTCGAGGTAACAATGAAAGAAGGGAGAAACATAAACTCATCAGGTATGCAGATCGTGCGACGCATGGTTGTCATTCTCACTGCCTCCAAAACATGGCCCATATACCAAGCTCCAAAAAACTAACCTGCATACAACACAGGCACACACAATAGTCATATTGCCATACACCAATGTGGTCAACTTTACTGCTCCCTGTAACTCATACCACGCCTCACACACTCAAGCCCCAATCGTAATCAAAATCTTCATAAATCTCACAAGTTTTTTATAATGGTCATTAAAATAAGCTCGGTTAAAGCCCTCAAAGAAACATAATAATTCACAGGGCTAAGGCTGTCAAGGTGAGACACAGATGTAAGCAAAGTTGTGTCATGAGCCGACAAGTCGGCGATCAACCAACCGACCTGTTATCAGTGATAACAGAAAATGATCCTCGTAGGATCAAGCTGAAACTAGTCCAAATCCTGAGTCAAACGATCAAAAGGACCCGTAACACAAGACAGGTCAACGCCCCAAGGCTAAAATCATAAGCCCCTGGAGAATAATCTCCATATCACAATCTCTCTCAGCGCTTCTCCTAATAACTAAGCCTAAGTCTACCTCTAAGCCAGCGCCTAAAGAAAGGTAGACTCATGGCATAATCTCCCCTATCCAGGGTGGATTACCAGAATCGTCACCTGTCGAAATATAATCTAACTCCTTTAAACTAAGAAAATTTCGGCAGCGCTTCCCGTAGGGGAAGTGTCTTTCCAGAATTTATATAAGTCCATATATGAAATCATAAATAATATTTAACCCTAGAAAGCGAAATTTTGTCTAACTCCCTGAATTAGTAAAAACTTGGGCAGCACTCCCTTTAGAAAGGGAGACTTCCCAGATTTAAACTAAGTCAGATATGAACTCAAAAAGACAACTTGAGTCCAACTTAGACAAGATTTAACCAACTCCTTAGTTTTGCAGAAATTTCGGCAGCACTCCCTTTAGAAAAGTGTTATTCCAAAATTTATACAAGGCTAAGTTCAGAATTTGAAGTAACTTTGACTTCTCAAAGTCCAATTTTGTCTAACTCCCTGAACTAGCAAAAATTTGGGCAACATTCCCTTTAGAAAATAAGACTTACCAGATTTTAACTAAGTCAGAGAAAAGACAAAGCTGAACTTTTGACAAGTCAAAATTCGACTGACTCTTTGAATTTGTAGAAATTTCGGCAGCGCTTCCCGTAGAGAAAGTGGCTTGCCAAAATTTATACAAAGCCAAGTGTAAGAAAAAATATCAGAAAATGCAATAATTGATCTAAGTAAAAGAAAGTCGCTACAGAAAATGCAGGAATTGACACTAACTCCTATGGCTCTAGCACGTGGCGAGCAACTAAAGCAACTACCTATCAATCTGAAACTCGTACAAACTAACCATCTCACTCAGTCACATGCAAACCAAATCACGAATGTAAGTACTTTGACCACCCCAAGTTCATTCCATATAGATAGTTTATGAACCTTTTAAGTCCTTGAACCCTTATTTCCCTCTTACATAAGAAATAGAGCTTGACCATTCGCCATGGAAACAATGTCCAGCTTGCCTTTAAGATATACACGAACAGGTTGCAGAACTACTTCTCTCTTCTTTTGGGCATATGACTAGGTCATTCGCCATGGAAACAATGCCTAGCCGCCCTGAGCCGTTTAATATCCAAAATTTAGTATTTCTCTGACTTTGTTTTCAAAAAGGAAAGCAAATACGGGCAGGGGACTGAACCATTCGTCATGAAAGAAATGCTCAGCTTGTCCAGATTATTTCCATTTATACTTCGTATTTTTCCCTTTCTCTTCTTGATGATATGGCTTAGCGCTGGACCATTCACCATGGAAACAATGCCCAGCTGCCAGTTCACATGCAAATATATATAAATTATTTTCCCTTTATACTAAGTTTAACTTATGTGTGTGGTTTTCAGGCTAAACCATTCACCATGGAAACAATGCTTAGCCTTGAACCAGAAATCCTCCCTCAGAATAAACAATAACTTAAATTTCTTCAACCAGGCAAACCCCCAGAGTTAACTAGAGCAACCAGGCCATTCACCATGGAAACAATGTCTGGTTCCCCAGAAAACAGTCAAATAAACACAGCCCTTAGCCATTCACCATGGAAACAATGCTTAGGTTTTGGTTGACCCTTCCAAACGCATGCAAGACTACCTTCCTCCCACCTTCCCCCAGTTTTATCCCTTTGTCTGCTTTCAACCAAAATAAAGAAGAAACTTAGGCTTCACTCTCACACCTTCCTTCCATTCAGTTTGATTGAGTCATGAAAAGAAAGCAAAAACCATAGGGACAACATCATGCATACAGCAGTCATACTACAGGGGGATAAACAAACATGGGTGGTAGTAGGTTGTACAGATGGAAGTGGTTAACCTGACGCTTCCCTGCCTCCAGAACTCCTCCTGAGTACCGGCAGGGTTCCCGCAATCGGTGGGTGGACTCCCCACGGAGTCTTGACGCAGACCTACGGGTCGCAATCCCGCCTGCCGCCTTCCTCTCGTAACCAAGGACTTGACTGAGAGTAAGAAAGGTAGAGAGAGATAGTTTGAGACTCTCAGATACAAGAGGGGTGCACTCGAACTCGCGGGAGAGGGCCTTGATATCTTGATGTGCCTGAGGGCCCCGCAATGATGGCCAAGCACAAAACAGTTGGGTCTACCAAAGTCAAACCTTCAGTCGTTGGATCTCCAGCGACTCTCCAAGTCGCAGCAATACCTTTAGACTCCTCAACACTCGTGCCTCAAGTGTGCTCACTATAGGTAACTCGTAGGTTAGTGGCTCAACCCCTGCCACTTCAGTCGGTCAAACGATCAGCGTATTCAGCCATTAGCCAAATCCGCGCCCTGCGGTTGGTCTGCTTGCTGCTTTGATCAACAGGCTGAGCCACGCCCCCGCTGGTAGGTAAGTTTTCACTCTCCATGGTTGGCCTTCAGTCACCACTTTCAGCAATCAATCCTCCCAACGGTCGGCAATCGAATCTGCAATCCCTAACTCCTTCTCACCCTCCCCAAGTCACGACGCACTGTTTTCAACCCAAGCTGCCGCTATGCCACCCCGAACACTACGTCTGAGTATCTATATTCGAACTGAATGCACGCACTACCAGCCCTGAACTGATCGGTAGTCGTGGCAATAGTACAATCTAAAAAGGCTCCGTTCCAAAAAGCCCACACCCGTGCTCTACCTTGACACACAGTAATATTCGGCACCTGTGACGCTAGGCGTAGTTTAGAGTATCACGGACACAACACCCTGCAACAAATGTGGCAGTCGGTGTAGCAAAACGCAGTCGGAGCAACCAGCGGAACACAAGGTAATAACGCAGCAAGGAATACTGCAACAGCCTAAATTGCACAGTGACAAAACTGTGTCTCGGGGGCGCAGTATCACCCGCAGCCGAAAAGAAACCGTAGTGGCAGCAACATACAGTTTACTTCTGTGCAAACAAAATCCGGAGCTGCATAGCCTGACCCGCTACTGCTGCGACCTACAACTGTCCTCTCTTCTCACTCTTGACCCTCTCTCTCTCTCTCTCTCTCTCTCTCTCTCTCTCTCTCTCTCTCTCTCTCTCTCTCTCTCTCTCTCTCTCTTGTTTGCAGCCGGCGAGATGGCAGCCCGTCGTTCCACAGAGTGCCTTCAACCCAACTTCACCCTCCCTGACTCCGACGGGCGGCACGTCAGATAGCAGGTAAGCCACCACCCCTATAGCTCTTCCTCCTCCGTTCGACGAGATGAGGTGTGCAGCGGTAAGCAAATATGTCTGTAGCTTCGCATCTCCTCTCCCGCTCGTTCGCTCGCCCGTATACCGCTCACACCGTAGTCCGTCCGTCGGCTCATGCACAATTACTTCAACCGGTAAGTACTCCCTCTCTCCTCACGGTTTTCCCCTCTTAATCCCATCTCCTTTCCTTTTGTTGTTCTCCCGGTTCTCTCTCTGTGATAGGAGGAACACAGGTAAGTTCACGTTGTAGTTGTCTGATCCCGATGAGCTTTTCTCCTGTCTTGCATGCTGGTTCCAAGGACAGGCGTACCTGGCCAGCATCACGGCCAGGTTCAACCGTACACTAACCAAACCGTCGGGCGCAGCCCCTTCCTATCCTTCCCCCCTACACAATACTTTTAACGCATAAACTAGCGGTTCCATCTAACTCGCCCTACCCAGAAACCCCGAACTAACACTTTACTTTGCCCAAAATCGTTGGAAATCGGGGGAGATATACCCGTTTCCTTTTCTTCTTTCCCCTCCTTCCGCCATCTCCCCGCAGCACCTCTTTTCTCTAACTCTCGAACCACTAACCCTCCAACAAAACTAACTTCACTAATGGACTCGCCCGGGCCCAGAACCTCCAAATCGATCCTCCCCTTGCCCGATTCCGGTCCACAACGAGGGAAAACAACTCATTTCCTTCTCCTCCCTTTTCTTTCCACCATACCTCCGCGCATCTCTTACCTCCGCTGGCATTCAGAACACTCGGCACCTTTCTGAGGAAATTCTTTCCTCTTGATCTGATTGCTAATATTTCCGATTCGGAGTCTGTTTGCTGTTGTTTTTCTGAGTATGTATGTGCCCAGCCGATGTTGTATGTATGCCGTGTGCTTGCCTGCTGAGTTTCTCTCTCTCTCTCTCTCTCTCTCTCTCTCTCTCTCTCTCTCTCTCTCTCTCTCTCTCTCTCTCTCTCTCTCTCTCTCTC
>BFEA01001073.1:117933-130479 GCA_003427395.1 Chara braunii
CTCTCTCTCTCTCTGTGTGTGTGTGTGTGTGTGTGTGTGTGTGTGTGTGTGTGTGTGTGTGTGTGCTTGTCACACAGTCGCCGACGTTTGCGACCCCGCACACACCCGCGGACGTAAGCACACCGACGTGTGCAGGACCTCTCCCCTCTGCTGCCACGTAAGCACACCTACGTGTGCCTGTCAAAGCGCTCCTCAGCGCTCGATGTCCGACCGAACACCGTAGTCGCTCTGCCTTTCTCCCGACGCCACACTGACAGGGGACGCAGAGCCAGAATGGACAAACCGAAACCTCGTCGTCGGGAAGTTCCAGCTCCCAAGCTAACGCACCAGCGGCCGTGTTACGTCGCCAGCGAGAACAGGCACGGAGGGGCTGTCCGTGTTACGTCGCCAACGACTGTACACTCAGAACTGGATTGACACGCCCGGTTCCCTTTACACCCTCCGGGCGCGTCTAGCCGAACCTGCAGGGATTTCCCAAGTCCGATTTCCGAGCCAACTCGAGCTACCGGGTTCGAGGGTTCGATGACACGCCCGGTCGTTCGCCTGTCCCCTGCCGAATCTGCGGGGATTTCTCGTGCCCGGTTTCCGAGTCTACTCCAGCCTCCAGGTAGGCTTTTTTTTTTACTCCAGGTAGGGCATAGATGTTGGGGGGGAGGGAAAAAGAGAGTGAACAAAAAAAAAAAAAAAAAAGGTTTGGGATAGGTAATGAAAAGTCTGCATGCCAGAATCGCACAAGGAAATTGCGGTTCGAGTCCCACCTGAACACCCTTGGGTGTGAGAAAGAGAGAGATGGGATAGGCGATGAAAAGGCTGCATGTCGGAAGTACTACCCTCTTCCCCCGAACATAAGGCATATAAGTTGTAAACGAATACAACGCATACCATGCGTTGTATTGGCTTACAACGCATATGCGTTATGTTTGAGTGAACGAGACCAACTTTGTCTGCACAAGGGGGTCGGGTCCAGGCTGAGTAGGCTCAGTTCCGGACCACGGCTGAGGGCCTCAAAGCCAAAAAGGTAAAAGTAAAGTAGCGATGTACCTTTCCATGTTCTGGGTTGAGTTCCATTCCTTTCCCCTACTTGGGTCATTCCTCCACTCCTCAGCAAATGTGCAAAATGTGAATGAATCTTCCACTAGATCGTGGACAAATACAACCCCCCTTTTCTTTTTTGTCTCGGTGACCACGGTAGTGTAGCGGGACCTTGGTGAGTGGCTTTCTTATTTTTCCACTTTCTTGGCCGCGCCACTTTCTTGGTCGTGCCACATTCTTGGTTGTCAGAAGCGCCTTCGTGCACGGGGGGAGAGAGAGAGAGAGAGAGAGAGAGAGAGAGAGAGAGAGAGAGAGAGAGAGAGAGAGACATGTGGCACATGTCAATGACCTGGAGGGCAGATTCTTGCCTGAAGAAGAGCATAGGGGGCACAAAGAGAAAGAGAGAGAAATAAAAAACGGGCCTTTTCCGTTCACCGGGGCAAGAACGGAGCAAATGTTGACCCCGAAGCCCGTTCATCGGGGCAAGAATGGAGCAAATGTTGACCGTCAGGGGGAAAAAAGAAAAAAGGTTATATTCGAATAGAACAATTTTCTCATCGTGAAATTCAAATATAACTCATATGCGTATTATTCGAATAGAACGCATATGCGTTATATTCGAAGTGTCCTTGTATTCGAAGAAAAGGGTCTAACTTTCCGAAAAACGTTTTTTTTGAAAAACTTGAATACAACACATATGTGTTATGTTCGGGGGAAGACGGTAGGAACGTGCAGGGTTCAAGTCCCACCGATAATGATTCCTGGGTAGATATATATAAGCTGGTGAAACATGAGAGATTGGCTAGGCGAGCATGGTCATCCATTGCAATCTTATGTACGAAAGGTTGGACCTGCGAGGGTGGGCTACCATCCTCTTTGGACATACCTTGAAATTCACCTGTTCATAATGAATACTGGAGAGTAGGTCACACACCCACATGTTGCGGACCTAGGGTTATGGGTCTAACTATGGTCTTTGGTTGAAGTAATACATATGTGTTGAATTACCAAAAATCAAACCACCAGAACCTTTTCCAGCCAAGTTGCCGAAACGCGTCGGTTAACATGGAGGCCGCACTTGGCCTCCGGCGGCGGCCAGATGCACCGCCAAAACTCCAAGTACAGGGTCTGCGACTCATAGTTGGGAAAGGTATAGGCAGCTTAACACGGAGTGCAGGGTCAGATGCGCCAGTTAACACGGGGTGCAGGGCTTGGCAGCTTAACACGGAGTGCAGGGCCAGATGCGTCGGTTAAGACTGCGTGCAGGGCCAGATGCCCCAATTAACACGACGTGCAGGATTAGATGCACCAATTAAAATAGAGGTTGCACTCAGCCTCCGACAGTGGCCACATGACATTGGGCCATATTAAAAAAAAAAAAAAAAAAAGTACAGAAACGAATGTCAGGAATTATGAGGGGCACATGCCATGTGCTGATTTGTGAATTGGTAGCAAGCATAAGAGACACAGTTCTGATTATTCTTTAATTCATTTTTTTGAAGTTTCCCTCCATATTCCCAGAAAGGGGGGGGGGGGGGGGGGGGGGGGGGGGAGTTTCTCTCTTGGTTTGATTATGGATTTAACTTCAAGTTTCATCATCATGCCTGTTTTCTCTTTGGTTGCACGAAAATCATGAAATTCATAACTTTGTCATTAGACTCGTGGTCCCCCATTCCAACCTTGTTCTCAAATTTCACCTTTTAACTTCACATATATATACTATTTTTTTGTCTCCTCTAGTCTTACACCAGGCGAGTCCTTCAGATAAGTCAAGTCACCAATTTTGTTGGGGTTAACTCATCTCAGCAATGTGATGAATGTTGGAACCATACCTCGTCATCGAACCACCGATACTTTTGAGTTTTTTTTGTTTTGGAAACATTACTATATAACATTTAGTGAATCACTATTGGTGCACCCTGTTTGTTTGAAATGAATGGTGCTACCAATTGTTTTATTCAATAGCACAGTAGTATTTGGCTCATACATCTGTCGCGAGATTTACCAGCGACATTTAGGCTTCGGGTTATCGGGCCACATTAGTCGGAGGCCACAACCAAAACGAAAATAAAAAAGTGCGGTGGTTGTTCATTTAACTTGGCGCACAAAGAGCTCGGAGGCTCGACTTCGATAGTTAGGGCAAGTATTGCTGGTTTGATTGAATTGATCAATTTTTATTCTCAAGTTTATATGACTGACATAGTTGCATTTTAAATATGATATTAAATATTTCACCTTTGTCGCCCTTCGAGTGAGGAAAAAAATTGATGGAGGGTGAAATACATTTTCATAGTGAATACTCTTACAATGTTATCTGACCTATGTAATTGGAACACTAATAACATAATATACCTATGACTCGGAGTTCGAAAAGACTATGAATTTGATGAATTATAGCTATATATAAAAAAATGTTCAATCTTATTACCAATATACAATAATACGAGGTCGGGGACCTCACAATTCAACCCGGAGCTGCATAGCATGGCGAACGTGTTTGCGCCCCTTCACGTTCGCGAGTTCGCGTTAACAGCTCGCGAACATGTTGAGGCAAACATATTTGTTTTCACTAAAAAAAATAATAATAAAAAAATATATATTTTTATTTTCAACTCATGATTCGCTATGAATTTAAACATGATTCAAAGGTAAAAGTTTTATGTATTATTATTTTACATAGCATTTTTTTTTTTTTTTAATTATGAGATTTTGTTTTTTTTAATTTTTTTATGTTCGGGCTCGGAGGGTTTTGGCCGCTAGTTCGCGTTCACCTCCGAACGCGAACACGGTGCTACGTAGACCCGGAGTTATCATGACAGCATCAACCATTTTAGCTTATTTGGCAAAGACCAAGTCGTAAGATGAACAACTCAGCAACAAAATTATATTTTTGCTCTTATTGTTTTACTTCTACTACCCTACCACCCTGCTACTGTGAATTACTACACTATACTAGACTACTACACTATACTAGACCTATGCTGCTACTATACACAAGCCTAATCATCCAGCCTGCCACCGGTCTCAATCAACCAGTTGGACTCGGTAACTTTCAATTTTTAGTCTCATTGACATTCTCCACCATTCTCCCCTAACCGACTTTCTGCGTTCCGAATCACAAATTGAGATACCCTGGTTCAAAAACAAATTTCATAAGGCCAAAGCCCCTCACAAACCGAAACATAACCCAAACTAACTACCTAATTTCTTACTTTGAAACCTTTGCAGTCCCTGCAATCTTACTACTAACTATCCTTCACCCCCCCTCACCTCGAGAACACTAGCTTACCATCATACGTCGTCCGAATTACAACTGTGTTTCGGGCTCATGTGGACCTGAACCAACTGAGACCCTATCTACTCTTGCCCAGTTTGACTTCGCGCTCCCAATCCGTTCATACCTCGTTAGATAATAATTTTTTTAACAGTCTTTATACCTGGGTCTTTGACATTCCTTTGCCTTTGAAGCTCAATTCATTGCAGTCGGCCTAGATCACCCACATCAGTACCGCTCTGCAGACTTGGGTAACATAGCCCCACCCCTTATTCTTCGTCAGCTCGTTCGATAGAAGAAATCCCAACTGAACCCATCCTTCATCAACTAAGTCATCCCTCATTGACCACCTCTTCCAGTGCGTAAACCATCAATCCCATCATTTTATGGATTTCAGGCAAGCCCACAATAGATGGTGTTGTGTCTCGAAGATCCAACAAGAGCGATTAATAACAACTTTTTTAACTCCTCCAGACATTTGGTTTCAATTTTTGTGTGTTTGTCTATTTATGGTGTGATAGAATTAGTTTTATTTTTTGCTTTTATGTGGCAAATTTTTCAAGACTAAATAGTTGATAGATCTAATATGGAGACTTGAAGGATATGTTTCTTGCACGGACATCCCCTTGCTTCTTAACCATCTTGCAACTATAATTGCTTGGTGCGATTGTCGTCAAAGCAGCAATACCAACTTTCGTGAGGGGAGCATCATGAGTGAAAACCACAACTTCTACAGACCTTCCTAGTTAGGCGGGAGTAAATGAGGAAAAAAAAATCCCACTTTGAAATTAGTATGAAAGAAATATCCTGCTCTTTTTGGCGTTGCCGTTGTTGCAAAATGACCCTCTGATTGCTTATATCTCCCACGGTTCCCTCCCCAACAGTCCATCCTCAGTTTGTCTGATTAATGCAGAGTTTTGAGTGCGAGGTACCGACTGCAACGAAGCTCCATTTTGGGACCTCCTAATTATCTTTTGATTTTTTTTCCTTGACTCGGATCTCTAGCAGGTTGCTCACCTCATAGTGGCTTCTTGAGCCTATCGCCTTTAGCCCTGTAAGGTTAGGGTCTTCCATAATGAAGACCGATAGAGTACATTTGTCGAGAACAGATTCAACCCAGCTTTCCAGTCTAAAGGATTTTTCCATATCGTTCTCAGGCCAACTGTTCTCTTACCAGTTGTACCAAGTCCCTACAGAGGGGACCGACTCCAAACTCAGTAGAGTACGTCATTCTTCTAGAATAACTCCGGTGATATCTGTCATCATATCTTCTACCGTAGGGAGCATTGCCAGGTGACTTTAACCTCCTCTCCTATCATTCAGTAACCTTCCAACTCGTTCCACATGTCACCCACATTTGACAACCCCCCGTGTATCCATCGTGTTCCGTACAATCTTTAACAAGCTGAAGTAGAGAATCATCGACCTTCAACATCTCAAACATCAGATTATCGAACCAACGTTGTTTAAATCCTGACCACTCTCTCTTGTAAGATTACTTATTGCGATTCGCTTGCTTATTATATTACTAACTGCCCCCCCCAGATACCACTCCGCTTCCCCCTCTTGTACCCTCTTCATACCCCACTTCACACAGAGATGGTAGTTAGCTAGTAAAAAATAAATAGATTTATTCCAGTTAACTGCAACCTCTAATAGATCTGCATATCTCGTGAGACATACCTTAAGGGTTTTTAAAGAGGTTGTAGAGTTAGCCAACAACGCTAGAAGATCATCCACTAGCGCCTTGATCCGACATTCCTCTCCTCTCCGAAGTTTCAAGCCTTTTCAACAGCGGGTGAGACCGAATACTGTTCAACAATACTTATAACTGCAACAGAATGGAAGCGGTGTCAAGGGACGATCTTGGCAGAGTAACCGAGTAAGGCTAAACTCGTTTGAGTGAAAGTCATTAACTTGGATTACAGTCGTTTAAAAAAACTATAGAATCTTCACTCACCCACAAAAGTGTATCCAAAGTTCATTGCTTTTAGCGTAATCAGGACCAACGACCAATTTACTCAGTCGTACAACAGAAAAATTTCCACGAGAAATGAAAGTTGAAAACACATTCCATAAAAAAAAAAATCCTTCATATTTATAAATTATCATTCCAATGTTCGTCCAATCATAGAATTTTCAGTTTTATTTGATAAGTTCCCGTCTAAATATGAGTTTTCCCTTCCAACTACATCTATTTGTTCAAGATCGAATGAAAGTCTGGACGAGTTTATAAAATGTTTTAATTAAATTTTTATTCTACTACAACAAATATCTTCTAATTTGAATTGTATTAACCTATTTATGATTGAAAATCCTTACTTAGAATGACAGTCCAATTAAAATATTTCATGAACTCATCCAGACTTCCATTCCATCTCTAACATGCAGTCCAAATAAGTAGGGATACCCTATTCTTGGAATGAAAGTTTGCAATTAAGATGAAAAATTTTAAAATTTGAATGACATTTTTTAAGATGGAATGAAAATTTGAAATTTATATTGTAATTTTACTGAATGATTATTTAATTTTAGGAATTTTTTTCGTTGTACGTATTTTTCAGGTCGAGCATCAGGATAGTTACATTCAGGTTGTGTTTACCAATATACTTCAGCGACTCAATTGTTGTTGTTAAATTCTCAAAGATCGATTAATCCCTTACAAACCCTCCCTGGTCTAACCCAAAAGACTAGGAAGCCACTTGGCAAGCCTGTTAGCCAGTGTTTTGACCAACAACTTGTAGGATAAATTTAGGAGGGAGAAGGGACGCCAGTTCCGGATCTCTCTACTGTCTCGTTTTTTATAAAGAAGAGTAATTACGCCCCTGATCATACCTCCAATACTTCATTATACAATCTCATCAAGTTTTTGAGAAGCACCTCTTAACATACCTTATATACCTTCAGGGTAGTCTATCGTCCCCAAGAGTCTTACCTCTAGTCACCTCCTAATCTAATGAAGTCAATATGCCTTCTTTATTTTAACCTAACTTATAATTGATTTACAAAAAACAATTAACTTTTAATGTGAAAAAATATCATAGAACGTTGTGATATAGACAATTTATGTTTTTCATAACGAAGATTCGTTTTTCAAATTTGTAGTATCTTTTATAAAAAAGTACAGTTATCTAAATTGAACCGCAATGTCTTTCGAACGTATCGGTTCCGCAGGAGGACCCTTCCGGCCGCATCACGCAGGATTTTGTAAAACTCGTCGTGAAGAGTATTTGCCGCTTCGGTCGAGTGCGCCAGTCGTACCTCCTATGAGCCCCTACGACAGGATAGGGTCACGCAAGACACAACTTACCTCCACCCGCGGGAGTTGTCACCATTCATTGGGTGGGTGTATCCCCGCCGACTACTGAATCACGTGCGAAGGTTTTTCGTATGCAATCGCAGAGGTGGTCTGACCGAGGGCGTTTCTCATTTCTTGTAGCATTGGGGGTACACGCGGTTAACGCCCGAATCGGACTCGCGTGTGAATTGAGGCCCGAGGCGCGGATCTCTTGAACGTGATCCTAAGTCGGTCGACTAGAACGGCTAGTCTAACCACGTACTGATTTCCCAATAAAGATTCACGTATGGGTGAAAATCACACCTAGTCCATTTTTTTGCTCGACCCGTAACTATTCTTGCTTTTGGGCGTGTAGGCGCCGCATGCGAGACTTCGCATAGATGGTCGTCACGACACGAGTTTTTGTAGCCCTGCAAAAACTCATGTGATGTTGCGTTGATGAGATACTATGTAGTGCCCATAATCATGCGATCCCCTCTTAAACATGGGCTTGCATTCGACGCTTAGGTGTTGGTTGATGCGCGCGCTAAATGGTTAGTCATTTAGCGAGCGCAGAAGCAGATTGAGCACCCTGCCATCTTTTGCACATTGTTGTGCCCCAATGCGGGGTACAATAAGATGACACCGAGGGCAGAAGGGAACTCGGAGTATGGTGAGTTATTTGGCGCACCAACAACAACACGCTAACCCTTATACCCGTGATCATATCGTTCCACCAAGATAACTTTTAAACAAGGAAAATCAAATTACCATGCGTGTGTGAACGTATAAATATTCATAAGCCTTGGCCTAGGCAAAACACGTACGAGCGCTGACTAAAACGGTCGTACACAAGACAAAAAGTCAAGTTGCGTGTCGTTCATTTGCGAGTGTTCCGACCCATAACTTATTTCGCGCGAGACTTCTAGTGTAGTCCTCGCGTGGAAATGCTTAAGAATGACTTGCATGGGAGAGAAATCATAATATTCAGACATGTAAACTCTCGCATCGATGGTTATGGCAACGCTTTATGCTATCGAGCGCATCGGCTCCCCCCTTTTTCGTAAAAGGAAAGAGCCCTCCCGACCATGTCAAGCAGGAGTTAAAAAAAAAAAAAAAAAAAAGACAACTTGGAGACAACGCAAAATAACCCCGAGAACCACCGAAGCAGGCGCTGTCACGTTGTCCCTATATCTGGCACAGGGTGAGTGTCAAATTCAGGCGCCCATCCGATTGCTGCTTGTTTTCGAAATGGAAGGACGTAGTCAGTTCACATAGTCGAACTAGAGTCACACTCAATAGGACCTTCTCCCTCTTTACTTGCATGCCTGAACCTGACTTAATCCAAGCACCAGGTTCGGACACCTTTCTAATAGTTGCTGCCTGTTCAAAAACGAACGGCACAACTTCGTAGACACGTAGCAAAGAGAGGGAAAAAAAATAAAATAAAATTTAGAATAAAGTAAAAAAAAAATCCAAATGGTTACCCGTTTCTTTTTCTCACATTGCAACGCGTTCATCGAAGCAAACAGGTGTAGACCATAGCAAATATCAACAAAAAATGGCGTGAGGGGGGATCTAAAAAAAAAAAAAAAAAAAAAAAAAACTCACCTGCTAGGCAATCCGACAAACACGTACCCGCAGAGGATTTGCGTTTCCCTTGCCCTCTTTTTTGCCTGCCCGCTGATCGGTACCAAATCGTAGTTTTTTTTTTTTTTTCCCCTTTTTTTCCGAATGGGCACATCATATTACGTGGCTTTTCAGCCACAAGTTCTGAAACACAGACCCGAGTTCGAATCCATATGGATTCGTAAAAAAAAATAAAACAAAAAATATGCGTGTCATTCTTGCGCGGCGGCTTCTATAGATCTGCGCGACAAATTTAAGTCGTGCGATCTCGAAGATCGTGCAACTGAAATTCAACTGCGCTAGGTTTGTTCAGCCCTTAGGGGTTGCTCCTCAAAAAGAGCTAGCACCAACAGGGTACCGTCGGGCCTGATCTCAGCGCCTGCTGGGTAAAAGCTTGATGTTGTAACCTATTGGGCTAGCTCCTACTGTTGATGCGGTAGGAACAATCCTTTTACATGAAGGACTAAACTTCTAGCAAACTCTAGTTTATGGCCCAAGAGACCTTGCTTGGTAACCTCCCCACATAGCAAACGACCCATCCGAGGCTCGGACAAGTGCCCAATCAGGTAGTCCTTAACATTGGGCTCTTTGACACTCAACGTGAAATCAACCCCTCGCGGCTTAATAAATAAATAATTAAGTCTCTCATTCCTCCCACACCGCAACTTTGTACCTGGCGCGGTGCTCTTTTTAGTCTACACAGGAGGTGAATCTAAATCGCACGTCATTATTTTAAGTAGGATAAGAGTTATACTTAACATTCCAACGACCCTACATACCAATAACCTTCCCAAAGCGGATTACAACCGGTCACTCCGCCGTTCACTGTCATTACTCTCGAACGCCTCAAGCGTCCGAACTTAGGTTTAAAAGTTTTAGTATCTCGGTCCTAGGGTTGGTTAAGATAAACCTTTGGCAAATGCATATCTCACCAAGCCTCTTAATTAAAAAAAAAAGTCTGACAATGTCCGATGTTATAATCCCCAACAAATATTTTGTCAAGGTTTTTATCTCGACAACGTGATACCCACAATCGCTCGACCCTTTAAGGGCTTCAGCGTTCCGCACGACACTCAAGTATCATAAATAAAGTATCGTGAAAGGAATTTCCTTTGCGATATTGAACGGTTGAAGGATAAAGTCGTTCAACCCTCATGGCACCTCTGTTCCCTAGGCAGAGCGTTACGATAGGTAGGGTGCAAATGTTCAGCGCATAGGGAAAACCTTTTTGCGTTTGAACAGGAACCTGAAATTTACTGGACAAGGACCTCGAATTTCAGGTTCATGACCAACGTCCGCGCAACGAATTCAAATAGCAAAAATAAGCATGCGCATTGTCGTGGGTATCGGGCGTATGTGTATACTCGCGTGACCTTGGTTGTGCAAAGTAAGTTGGTTGAATCAATTAGATAAAGAGTTTGTATGACATCAGACGATCATTCTCACAAATATTGATGTGGCTTATCTATCAACATTCACACAATATACAAACAATCACCAAAACTCAATCCATCACCTTTCTTGCATACCTGCAATCAGACACAAAAATTTGACAACAACATTTCACACACTGAGAGAGTCAACTTTATCATTTTCTGCGACTCATATCCCACCTGGATGAAAACATTAACAAGCATATAAAAACCCGCAAGAGCTAAGACTTTAGGTTGAGGTGCAGAAGTATGTAAGTCGTATCATAAACCAACACGTTATCAAAGGATAACAGAAAAGTCATCCTTTGTACGATCATGCCGAATGAATCGAGCCTTCAATCGAATGCGTAGACCTGCATCATGGTACGGGTAAAAAAAAACAATGCGGCATAAATGAAGAATATGCTTTGTATCGTAGTCTAACTTCTCTGCTAACTTCTCGCTTATCTTCCTTTAATCGGTACCAAAAGTTGTTGAAAATTTTAGCAGCATTTCTCATAAACAGAGTGGATTGCCAAGTCTTTTCTAACATAAAATGCTATCTCTCAAAATTTTAGAAAATTTCGGTAGCGCTTCCCATAAAGAAAGTGTCTTTCCAAAATTTTCGCGAGCCCAAAAATGTCTAACTCTTTTATAATTGTAAAAATTTTGGCAGCTCTTCCCGAAGAAAAATGATACTGCCAAGATTTATTCATAGTTAAAAATATGAAAGCAGAGTACAGCTATACTTGTGACTAACTTTTAACACTCACTTGATAGTTAGAACTGAAGATAGTCTACACGATCATTCTTTGAAGATGGTATCGTGAGCCAGTACTAACCCTAACTTATAATAAGGTCAGTCCCACCTTATCCCAGATTTCTCTCACATCATTCATCTTACCTACCTATAGCTCCATCACTCAGCAAGTATCTAAGGCGACTAAGCTATCGAAAAAAATCCCCAAAAAATACCCACAAAAACACACACAAGTGAGCACAATAACATCTCTTGCCCCCTCAGTTTTTTTTCCAGACCACATAGTTTGTTCCAATCTATCGTTATTCCTCTTTTACCCTTCCTTATATAAGGCATAGGATCATACAATACAACTTATGGGTATGACTGATCTGCGTAAGTTATATGAGTAGGCCACACTTACTTATGGTGTCGTAGCTTGGTAGAACAAGTAAACGTAAGGCATATTACCATGTCACACCAACTTATGGTGTGGCTAACTTCTGCCTAGACAAGTGACATAAGGCGTATGGCCAGGCCGCACCAACTTATGGTGAGGTTGACCAACATGAACATTTGGTATACACAAATAACCGGGTTGCTTCAACTTGTAAGGAAGTTCAACGTTTGCTTTAACAAACGACAAGAGGCGTATGACTAAAACACATCAACTTATGTTGTAGTTAGTCAACCAAAACAATGGCATATAGCATAAAACTAGGTTACTCAACTTAGGGGTAGTCCATCCTGCGTAGATAAGCAACATGCACATATGACCGAACAACCTCCAACTTACGGGTTCGTCGAGTCTCTGCAACACAACCATGTCCGACAAGGTTACACCTTCATTCTCTCTTCCAACAAATGGTCAGTTGACCCCAACCAAGCCTTAATTATGTTTAAAAATAGCCAAGTTTCATATGATTTTTTGCCTTTGTATTATTATAGGCATAAGACTGAACTATCCAACTTATGGATGAATCCAGTCTGTCCCAAGTTAGTACCTCTCAATTTTATACCCTGTGTAGCACGCCGAACGTGTTCGCGCGTTCGCGCGAACAGCTTGCGAACATGTTCGGACGAACATAATTTTTTTTTCGTAAAATATATATATATATACATATATACAGTTTGTCACAGCCCCTCGTTTGTCGTCCTCTTCTCTCTCTCTGCCTACGGTTTT